>BMAO01032165.1:0-205320 GCA_019973975.1 Trichonephila clavata
TTGTTGCTATCAGAAGGAAGCTTGCATGTGAAACTGAAGTTCGGTTTCAATACGTTTGGATTCTGACTGACAGGCGTGCTTCAGTTCAACATCTATCTAATTAGACATCTATAAGGGATCAGACTAGACTTGATATCCTTAATCTTCTTGATCGAATTTCTTCAAATAATCGTGTACATTTTCAGTGGGTTCCATCCCACGCGGAGATTAACGGTAACGAGAAGGTCGATTTCTTAGCCAGGACAGCTGCTGAGGGGGGGATGAGCTCTACTGGGTCTCTTATATTCAGTGGATTATCCTCCTTTAAGAAGATTGAACTCAATCATTTTAGAAGAACTTCTCCAAGTCATCCTTGGTACTTCAGAAAAAATTCAGGAGCTTCATTCAAGCTTGTTCCTAGGAAATGCCAGACTGTCTTCTCGCGCTTTATGAGCAGCCATATAAAAGCTCTCACTTTTCGTCAGGGTTCGAAGACATTCCTGGAATGCCACTGGTGTTATTCCGAGCTGGTCTCTCCTGCCCACATCTTGACTTGTTTGGGTTTTAAAAAGGACGAGTTCCTTCTAGACCCTCTTCTGTTTTTAGAATTCCTAGATTTTTTTTATTCATGTCTAGCATTGCTAGACATGGGATTAGAAACAACAACTATTTGCGACGTTAAAGACAGATTAATGTCAGATCAAGCACAAATCTTTAATAGAAAAAATACATGACTCGTACTAGTTTTAGTCTTGATTGCACATATACACTACCTACCTGTATTTGGACACTTGATATCTGAAAGAAAACTACATTAATTTTCATTCAATGATTAGTAAGGATTTCACAAGATGCAAATGCAAACCGCCGCCCTCTTAGGCATGGTTTCTACAAACCCTTGTATGGCAGCTAGTGGTACTTTTTGCTCCATTACCCTTTGAGATGACAAGTAAGTTTTTTTGCAAAATTTGGATGGTTTGAGCAGCTTTTAATTTGGGGAGCCAGTTAATCCCAGAGGCTCATTATTAGTTTTAGGTTTGTGCTGTGGTCAGGCAAGTCCATTCGATTAACCCCATTGTCACCATACCAATCCATGGTGGATCGTCCAACTTGATAGCTGGTATTGTCAACTTGAAATAACATTAGTCCAAACCTTAGAACTGCTTCAACATAAGAAGTACGCTGTCATCTAAAATAGTGCACTAGGGGTCGATATTGAGATTACCAGGATTTAGGATCAAGGGTCATTGACCAAACTAAGAAAAACATCCTCAAACTATAGTTCCATCTCCTTCGATCCTAACTGTGAGCCCATTGCTCTCTGGCAGGAAGCGTTCTCTAGGTAGACACCAGACCCAGACTATACCATCCGATCGGTAGAGGGTAAACCTTGTTTCATCACTCCAGAAACCTGTTTTCACTGATCTGCTGTGGAATGCCAACGTGCTTTGCATGACCTCAACCGAGCAGCGAAGTTGGACGTGGTTATTTAATGCTTATGGGGGGGGATGAAAACCAACCTGATGAGCTTTCTTACAGATAGTAATAATTAAATCAACATATCTGAATGTCTGTTGAAACTCTTAGAGTTTGCGAGTCATTAATCGGATATGTCTCTTACAATTTACGGTAGTCAAGACTCATCAGTCTATCTTTCAGTTTCGTGGGTATGCTAACTTTAATCAAACTTCGATAATTACTGCCAACCTCTGACCTTTAGCTCTTTTATACGTGTCCCTTAAGAATCATTCATTTGTGTAGTACTTGATGATTACATCTTTTTCGAAATTAAATAACTTTTTGGTCTTGGCATCTTGCATATGACTGATGCCAATGTTATTTCTGACTACTTATTTTACGATGATGATTAGAAAAAAGAAAAGGTATGACAGCTTATACTTGCGTACGTTAAAGTATTTAATGCTATAATATATTTTGATAAATAACGCAAATATCATGTGAGACCACGAAGAGCTAGTGTTAAAATTTATAGTCAGAAGAGTATATGTATTTAATTAAGTTGCATCTTGCATTTACTTCCTCAAATATCTTTTTGTATGCATTCTCAAATTTTCTTTTAGTGTAATATGTTTACATTAGTATGCATAAATATTCAATTATAAGATGCCTCATTGAGTCTGATATTCGAAGTTGGGATATTTTGTGTTAATCTAAGAAACAAAAAAAATGTGGACTCAACAAGCTTTTTACATCCCTCTGAAAACTGAAAGGAAAATATTTTACTTAGAAACGTTATGAAACCACAATATGAGAAAATAATTGAAATAAACTTTATATTAACATTAAATTTTAAACTTGTCTACTTTTACAAAAATTGTTTGAAAAATTCTTCTATTTTCTGATATTTTAGTAAAGAAAAACAAAGTCCTTCATGTGAAATTTCAATAACAATCTGGGTCTTAAAAACAAAGGAAACACTGACAACGTCTTGCGTCTTGTTACTGTAGCAACACCGCTTCGGAACATTTATCAATGAACGACGAAAATAGTCATAAAAATAAAATGCTTTTATAGGACTTGTTTTTATGTGGCTTTTACTATCTTAATTTATCAACTTATTTTCATCGTTTTTGAAACACTTATTTTTGTACTATATTCTTAATCTCTTGGACATAATTCATCCAAGTCAATATTGCTTTATTTAACAGAAATTTGTTAAATTCTATACTACTTGAATTGTAATTAATACGAATGAAATGTTGGAATATTTGATGCCTCATTTAACCTATTAAAATTTCTTGAAATCTGGGAAATTTTCGTTTTTGCTCATTTTCTTGAAAGTAAGAAGGTATATAAAAATCTGTGATAATATTAGCAATTATTAAGTCTGTTGAATAATTGCTAATTTTGTAACAGAAAAGAAATATTTTTAAACCCTTTATTTCATCAATTTGGATTCGTCAAATAAGTCACTTTTGAAGTTCGATCGTATCTTTAATAAACTACACTTTTCCCACTTTACAAATAGACAAACTTTCCCTAAATGGAACTATGAGTTTGAATAATAATATTTTTTTTACTTCAGCAAATCTTAGTAAAAAAATTTTCAATTTAAGAAGTTTAACAAAAGAAGTAAATTCTTAATGAAAATATTTAAGAGCTAAATAGTGATGGGTAATAAACTAGTTGCGAGTGAAGCCAATTCTACAACTAATGTATATCCAAACTTAACACATCATAAATTAAATCAATGTTAGCTATTATAACAAGAAGTGCAATTATATTTTCTGTTTTTGGAATACTCTCATCTTATTTCTTTCCTATTTATTGAGAAACGAGCTTTATATACAAAAATATAAGTTGTAATTCTCCATATAATTAATGTTATATTTCCTTAAATTAATTTTTGAAATGAAAATAAGCACGATATCACTTGAATCAAATTAAATAATAAAATAAGATCAACAATTCTTCATCTGATTATCAGGCTTTTGCTAAGTTTCCTTAACTCAAATATTTGTACACTGGCCACTTAAAATACTATAATACAGTAGCCAACGTACTGTCTATTGTAAATACTTTTTTATTCTACAGTTGCAAAGACCGCGATGCAAAGGCATTACGTTTTGGGTTGTTCTCTCTTCTTTCCATAAAGTGCTTTAGTTTTTTACGATTTGTCCTCCGAGTTAATTTTTTTAAGTGGGAAACAATGTCAATTCATTTAATTACTTGAAAGTTTCTGAAAAGTTCAATACAACCTTCGACAGCAATAGTTAGAGAAAATTATATCAGTTTTAAAAGCTCTTTCTGTGTGTTGTTGATTTTTTTATTAAATTTACATATTTTTTGGCCTATTTCACAAATTTTTATCGACTTTCCTGTAAGTTTTCTCGAAACAGCGGTGACAAGCAAGGTCTGAATACTGTAATATACATATTTTTGTTGAAATTCTATCATGTTATTTATTAATAAGAATAATAACGGATTTTTTTTTTAAACTTTTAAATAAACTTGTTCAATCACAAGATTCTAATGCTTCATGTCTAACCCACTTAAGAAATCAAAATTTTTAATCATAGTGTTTGTCTACGATAAAAGTCAAACTAAACATTGCTAAATGAATGTAATGTTAATTTTCAAACTAAATTTTTTCTGTATATTTTCTCCTTAATTTGTCTGTATTTTTCTCTGTATGTCTGTTTTCTCTGTACATTAGTATTTTTTATGTTAACCCTCCACTAGGCGCGTTTCAAAAAGTTCCATCCATAGGCGCGTGGCATCTCTCAGATGCATCCCATCATATTTGCGTTTGCAGATGATTTAATCGTTTTATTGGTGAGATTTGACATTAAAATATCTTCGAAATAAAGTAATATTTAACCCCTTAATGGTCGCCTAATTTTGAAGAAAATGGTCATAAAACTGCTTATTTTTTATTCAAGAAAATTATATAAAACAAAGTGTATGTACAATATATGTATTTATTTTTGCTACATTTTTAGCTTGAAATACAAAAAAATTGTGTTTCTTAAGAAAAGCCAACATTTATCGTCATTATGAGTGGATATTGGTTTTCCGGCAAGAGTAAAAATTTTAAAAAAAGTTTTAAACATCAAAGGAGAATTTTATTCCACTTGTTCAAAATGTAAATACACATTATTAATTTTTTTATGAGATAAATTTTAAAGCATCAGATACAAAGGCCAACATCACAGGTAAAAGTGCAGATAAATCATCACTGCTCTAGATTCCTTAACTGAACTTTCAAAACAATGATTTATTTCAGAATCACTCTCCATTCCATTTATTAATTGCCTAACTCCATAATATATATACAATATTAAATATATATATATATATATATAGGTTTTAGGCCTAACTTTTTAATATGGGTATGTTTTCCTGTTATGTATAAAATTTCTGCTGAACAGGGGAAGGTTGGATCCATAAAATATATTTAACCCTAATTTTACTGGTCCTAATTCAGCAACAGCTTTAGAAATCATAATAGGTCTTCATTTTAGTCTATTGACTCTTTTGGTTTCTTACATTTTAAAGTTCTAATTCTGTTCCATGTTATACATACGCTTAGTTAATTCTTCTACAATAGACTTTTCCATCATTTTTAAAGTTGTGTTTCTTGAAATCTGGTTTATATCTTCTAGCTTTGTTAGTGATATAATTTTGTATTATCAATTTATTATGCCATGTATTTCTTTCATTTTATGTTACTATATATATATATATATATATATATATATACATATTCGGAAAGTAACCTCCGAATCGCTGTAAAAAAAAAAACTAGGGCAGAGGGTGTAAAATGTATTTACATATCAAAGGTAAAACTCTCGTCTATTTTTCAGCATAGTCTCCCCCATTATTCAAGCAGTGGTACCTTTTTACCAATTTACCAATTCCTTCTGTATAAAAAGCGGTCACCTGCGATTTAAATGTTTTTAAGTTCCTCTTCGTCAGCGAAATGCTGTCCCCCAAGCCACTTCTTCATTTCAGGGATCAGATGGTAATCGGATTAGATCAGCACTCAGTACAGACAGCGTTCCATTTCGTGATTCCTCGTAGATGATTCTTCTTCCGTCCTTGAAAAAGCGTATCCATTGGCACACTACACCTTCACTGAAAATGTTTGACCCGTATACGGCACACAATTCACGATGGATATACGCTGCTGACAGTTTTTTTTGACCCAAAGAAATGTTATCGCTCCTCTTATCTCACATTTTGCGGGATTTGCTATAGGGGCACACATTTTGTCACGTTATAATTAGCAAATTCTTAGCCCTACGACACTTTCATTTGCCGACTAGAAGCTTACTGAATTAGTCATTGCTTGTGCATTTGATTGAGTGCGCTCCGAACCGTACTTCCAGCGCCGCGCCCAAACGGCGGTTAGTTTCCGAACTTCCCTCGTATATATATATATATATATATATATATATATATAATCACAAAATGCAACCCATGTGTGTTCATGAAGAGCGAAATTAAGTAACCGAGCTAAGGCTACAAAAACAAATCGCTAATATATATGATTGATTGTTTGTTTATATAGAGATACTTATTAAAATAAAATAAGTATCTCTAAATACGTTACTAATAATTGGTACTGCGATCTGGTTAGAAATAAGCATGATTCCGGGCATAAGAAATAGATAGTTTTAATCTTTTTAGAGCGTTACATTTGAGCAAACCAGCCCGGAAGTATCACGGGCACGAGGAATAGAGAGGGAAATTGGACCTCGTAATATTGAATGGAGCGAGAAGGAAGGGGTTAAAATAGAATCAGGAATTGAGATATTTATACGAAAAAACATCAAAAAGATAATGGTTAGGAATCACCGTGTCACCACTGTTTAGATTTTAAGATGCCTTGTTGTAGTCTTCATCTTACAATGTTCAAAAGACAGGGATTTTTTCTTACAATGCATTAAAAATTTTTAATAATCTTTCTTTGATGTCCTGACAAGAGCAAACAGTACCTTCTTTTCCAAGTTCCTGTTGATGTTTCTCTTGGTTTTTCGTCTTGAATGGGGCGTTGCATATCAGATATTTCTTCAATTCTGAGTCAAAAGGAATGAAGCATTGAATGTTACACTCAGACCGTCTTCGCAGGTGATCTTTCAAAAGTTTGTGACGTACTTTCCCTAGATACTATGTGCGCGAGGAATTGAGGGATTTTGATTCTCTCATAGATATTTTGGGAGTTTATTCCAGGGATTAAATAAAATACAGTCACTAGCTAGGTGCGTGGCACCCCCCCCCCAAATCTATCATACAAAAATTACAAAATACTTGTATCGAATTATTTTCGTACAAAACTGAAAAGCACACTATTTTACAAGAAAAAAATCAAAACTAACGAAACAATACAAAGTCATAAAAACTGACGCTATTGGGCGCAATGCATCTATCAGATTCAATGACCCCTGCCACCTAAAATATGAAGAAATCGCCGTCATCCTTGACACTGATTCCTTGACGAGTGACAAAAGACAGACAGGAGAAGGAGGGGCGTTTTCCAAACCACCGTGTGGACGCAGAACCGAAATTATTTTTACAATGCATCTGAGAGATTCACTCGCCTAACGGAGTGTTAAAATTTTGGCAAATGTATCAACAACAATATAAATTATGTATGTAAATAAATGATATATTCGATGTTTTGTTCTTATCTTTGTTGTTACCCGAAGTAAATAATAATATAAGGAATCCGCTAGAGAATCATCTATGGAGCTTTTGGTTTTAATGCTACTTTTACTATTCCAAGTGCATTAAAATGAACGTTAATTATCATTGTATGTTATCTTTAATCTGTCCATAACATTCCAACTGCGTAAGAAAAAATGAAAAGTTTTAGAAAGAATTTAACGTGTTTCTTAGAGAATATATTTTGAATTCCCAAATATGCTGTAAATAAATGTTGAGATTTTAAATAACTAAACTCACACAGAATTTTCTCAGTCTTGCATAGACTAAAGGCTACTTTTGACATAAAAATTCATAAAGCTATAAATTTGATTCATTTAATTAATTAAAGATAAATATTTGCTACATTCAGCTGTCTCTTTATTATGATTACCTGAGAGTTCCATTCTACTGTGTCATATAGTTTCGCAGCTAGAGAATTAGGTCTGCATTAAAAAAAACTGAGTTCTCGAGACAATAGTATTATTAAATCGCTTGCGAATATATATGAGAGAAAAAATATGGTTTGACGCACTTGTGTGGAACATGCCATGATTATAGAAGCTTAGATGCTTGAATAAAAGAAGAACAAAGAAGCCGCATTAAAGAAATGTTAACAAGCGGATGAAGTGAAGGTATTTCGAGGTTGGAATGTCAAGCTAAAGGCTGAATTACAGCAGCATATTTGAGTTTATCATCGAAGAATGAACTATCAGATAGGACGGAGAAACTCCCATCTTGGTGCAAGAAAGCAGATTGGTAACAGTGCCACATATTGCAGCAGATATGGATCATCTCAAAGTATTTTTGAGCGCAGTGTTTGTCATACTATACAACCTCTGAAAATAAAGTTCAGTGGATGAAGTCAGAACGGCTGCTCTGGCAACAGTGACGAAACAAAACACTGCACATGCGTAGCGGCAAGTATTGACCATCTGCCGCCACCGTTGTTCAATTGGGACTCACTTGTGTTCCTTGTAAGACTTGTTTTACAAAGTGCTTGTTTAGTACCTTGGTTCTTAACTGAGAACAGGAAAATGAACGCACAAAAGATCAATTTAAAGTTTTGTTTTAAGTTTAGCAAGACACCAAAAGAAACTTATGCGATGTTGGTACGTGTTTATGAAGATCAAGCACTGTCCATGAAGTGTGTGTACGAGTGGTTCAACCGTTTTCGAAAATCAGGGAAAGTGTTTCTTACAACCCCCGTAGTGGAAGACTGGTGACCTCCGACAGTGACGAAAACATTGAGTAAGTGAGGAAATTAATCCCTAAAGATCGCCAATTAACTATGCGCATGATAGCTGATGAACTGTAGATTAACCTCGAATCCATGTGAGAAATCATTACACAGAATTTAGATATGAGAAAAACTTGTTATCGATATTGACGATATTCCTATCGAGGCTTTTGAACTCTATCCCAAAAGAAGAATGTTTGTAAAGTTTCCAGGACATGTATAGCAGATCTCAGCGGCGCATAGTTATGGGATGTGACTATTTCGAAGGACAGTAAGGTTACTTTCGTTAATATTTCATCTACTTTAATGTTACAGGACTAAATTCACCAAATTTTATTGTCAGTGGCTGTACATCGCTTGGAACACGGAAACCTAAAGATATTGAAACTATATACAAAAAACAAGACACAATATATCAAATTACTGAGCTACGCAAGGACTAGACAGAGGACATTTAGAAAAAAAAGTAACATTGTCCGATGAATCCTATTCTCATTTATATCACGCACATGAAACGGAAGAAGCACGAAAGCATGGGCCCTATATGTATTATTACAACAATTCAAGTTGGTGAAGACAATGTTAAGTTTTGTGGAATTTTTTCTAGCACTATTCGTATTGAATGTCTGCACAAGACATCGGAAATAAACTTTTTCCTTTAGTGCTGATGAGTTATCCCAAAGGCAATGGATACATTCAACAGGTCTTCCAAGGTGCTGATATGCTACAGAATTGGTTTGAGAAACATGATGGAGACTTCAATTATAGAGTTGGCTCCCACATTAAGCATTTGTGGGATAAAGTTGAAACAGGTATCTGACACTATATCCATAAATTCGGCACTATTTGAAAGTACTCATCTTCAACCACAGTCTTGAGTTTTTCAATTGATTTGCAAGCATCTACTAAAATCCATTCCAAGAAGAATCAAAGCTGAATGAATGGCGAAAGGCATACAAAAGAGATATTGACATGGTAGAAATAACACAATGGCCACACAGAAAGTCCTCTAACAATTCTGACTTGGGGTTTGAAATGTTAATTAAACTTAATCACATCTTAACAAAATAGAAGTTGATAGAAACCGGGAGCAAATTGGCAAATCGAATAATTTGCTAGCTGAGTGGTAACCACCGGATAAGTTGGAGATTCTAATGTTAAAGCAGGTTAAAAAACGCTGAAGATGTCTTTTCTTTTAATAATCAAACTTGAAATACATTTGTAAAATAAATCATCTGTATTTAAACTACATTTGTTTTTATCTTCAGTTGCATTACTTTAGTAATAACTGCAAAGAAATACACAACTGATGCCTTTATTATCTTTAGATATTGGTCAGGAAAAATGTGGATGATTAAGATTAAAAAAGAAATTATAAAATTCTTTCAAAGTCGAGTTAAATTCATCTAAAATATATTAATACCGTAAAATAAATATTCAATGATGCTTAAAATAGAATCATATTACAGTAATGTGGTTTTTATATTGTTTTCATATAGCATAATCAATGTTGGTTTAAAATCCTATTTTTAAGAGCATATTATTTTTGTATCACCTAACTACGAAGAAAAGACCAAATGATTTTACAATTTTTATCATTATTAATGTAACGTAAACTAAAATGAAAAAAAAAATAAAATAACTATTTTTTAAAAGTTTTTAATTTATATTTGAAAGAGTTATCCTTGTTTATATTGCCAATAACGTTACAAAGAAATGATGTATTGTTCCAGAGCAAAAATTTAGGCTTTTACTTACGAATTACATTACATAAAGTTAAATCACTCAAAATATTTCTGTATCTACAAAAGCTATTTTATTTTCATACGTGTAATATATTATACCATCTTAGTATTTGTTTACTTACATTTTAATTAGTGATTTAGCTATTTTAACCACATGACCATGAAGTATTCCTTTTTTGACTGAGCTTACTTTAAAATACATTCGCTTAAAAACATAAGTTTTATTTTGTACAAAAGTTCAAAGATTTATTCCTTAAACTTGGAGAACACATTGTTCTATATATTAACTTATCTTAATATATATATATATATATATACTCCAGCTTTCAAATATTTGGCTCGGGCAAAATTACTCTATTTGGCAACACCTGGTGGCATTAAGACATGCTATAAGTCATACGTTCGGTGCAAATGTCGCCATTTCTTCGCCAAATGTCATGTTTTTAGATAAATTCTAGACCAGTGGGAAGATTCTTTGACGACCCTGTTCCTATTTCAGCACTCTACTCCACCGCTTATGGTTCACTTGCTTAATTGCTAATCTCGCGACTGGCCTAAGCCAGCTCATTAATCTCGAGTAAACTAGAAGCTCCAAAGGCTATTTTAATGCCCACTGACCTATCTAAGCATCGGGCCATTTAATCAAGGGCTTTAAGGTGTTCTGTTGCTTTTAATGACCAAGGATGGGTCAGTATCCTGATAAACATACGACTGAAACGGGAGGGATTTATAGCAGGATAAAATGGAAATATACTACATTCGATCTTTGGAATGGTTTTAGAAACTATTATAAGAGTTTCGATAGTTTATAACAAAACATTAAATTTTCAAATTGTTAATTTCTATAAACTGAATGTGATTGCACAATAAAACATTATTTATTGTTAACATGTAATGAAAAATTCATGTAATATCATACTTGCAAATTGTATTCGAATTAGGATAGAGTAGGAATTAAAGGTAGTATTTTTAAAGTATTTGTTTAAAACTGAAATTTAATATTTTAGATAATTTTAAGATAAATTGAATTTTATATTGTTTTTATACTAAAACTCCACACACATTTAAACAATTACAATACAAAAATAATAATTATATCTTAAAAAATGCTACATTTTAGAATTTGATAATGTGTTCATCTTAAGAATATTTGGTTCTCTTTCTATATATTTAAATGTTCATGAAAATATAATAAATACTTGTGATTTTAGTTTATTTTTTTAATTTTAAAATTTAAATTTTTTTTAGATAAACATTGACTGCAAAAATAATGTAACATAATCGTACACTTCATAACTATAAAGATATCGTAGTTGCGATAACTTTGGACGTATGGTCATTAACTCATGCCCGTCGTGTCATGAGCTGTAACCCTAGTGCCACTGAAGACCCACTGTAGAGGGGCTGATGCTCATTAAAACTGTCGAGCATCAAGTTCTCCCGTTGGCGTGGTGTGGTAGTTTAAAGAAAGTGTGACAGTTCAGGTTTCATTCTCGTTCCTTCACCCTGGCTCCAAATTACGAGATCTGTCCCCTGTAGCACTCGTGTTGCCTTACTGTGTGACGTCAATGAATTCACATAATTATAAATATGCCATGATGTAAAATTTAAATTTAAATAAAAGTTAACCAACTTTCAAATTTTTTGTAAGCAATGGGTTAATTAACAGAATAGAAAATTCTCTGAATCTCTCAATTACCATAAAAAAGTAATTACACCGTAAAAAAAAGAGTGATAAATAAAATATTGGGTTGTTCGGAAAGTAATTTCGTTTTTTTTTTGTGGAAATGAAAGACAGTTTTCGTATAATAAACAAATACTTAATTAAATTATATATCGGCCGTTCTGGTCCAACACATTTTGCCATCTTTCTGGTAGTAGCATAATTCCACGCTCATAAAATTTTTGGTCTTTGCTGGCTAAAAAGTGATCGAGGTGGTTTTTGACCTCCTCATTTGAGGTGAAGGTTTTACCGTCTAAAACATTTTGGAGTGACCGGAACAAATAATAATCCGATCGTGTTAGGTCTGGAGAATATGGTGGGTGTGGCATTGTATCCCATTCAAGCTGCAAAAGCTTTTGGCGAGTGACCAAACTTGTGTGAGGTCTCGCATTGTCTTGGAGAAACACTACACCTTTCCTGTTGATTAGTTCTGACCTTTTCTGTTGAAGTGCATCATTCAGTTTGTCCAGCTGATGACAGTAGACTTCCGAATTAATCGTGTAAAAGCTCAAAAAAAAAAACGATTCCTTTAAAATCCCACCAAACAGACAGCATCACCTTTTTTTGGTGAATATTGGCTTTGGAAATGGTTTGAGCCGGTTCATCTTTTTTGAAAACATGACCTCTTGCGTTTGACGTTGTTGTATACAACCCATTTTTCGTCCCAGTGATGATGCGTTTCAAAAACGGATCATTTTCGTGACGTTTGAGAAGCGAATCGCAGACGTCAATGCGGCGACACAAATTTCTCTCTGTTGAGAACATGGGGAACCCATACATCGAGCTTCGAGGATAATCCCAGGCCTTTCAAGTGGTCATAAACTGTTGAATTTGATAAATTTAACCTCAATCCGATCTCACGTGTTGTTATTCGCCGGTTCGCATCAACTAATGCCTTTATCGTGTCTTTATCAGCTTCAAACGGCCTTCCCGAACGTGGTGCATTTTCGACATCAAAATTGCCGGATTGAAATTTAGCGAACCAGTTCTGGCACTGGCGTACTGTCAACACACCTTTTCCATACACATCAATCAATTTCTTTCTGGCTTGAATAGCATTTTTACTCTTTCTGTAGTAAAACAGTAAAATATATGTCGAAAATGCTGCTTATCGCTCTCCATATTTAAAAGGGCACCAACCAAAAACTACTGCGTAGAGAATTAATTGGAATTTTTCCCACACAAGCCTTGTTATATGAGCTCTCAAAGCATATAAAAATTATACGGCTTAAATGTGAAGTTGGGTGCAAAAAAATACAATTAAATCCTTTGTCGGGAAAAAACGAAATTACTTTCCGAACAACCCAATATAATGATGAAATGTCACTATCATATATCTCTAGCTAACCCACTGAAAATAATAAAAATCAATTTTATGTTGTAATGGAAACATTTTCTGTCCAAACTGTCATTGTCAAAATTATTTTGTTAGCCAATAAAATCTCATAACTACCACTAAATCGATTTTTACGTTTTTTTACAGTTTTTTCAAAGTACATCTCTTGTCAAATGCCTAAATGTCTATTAAAAGTATCGAGCACTTGTAAATACCGAAATCCGAAGTATACAAGCTTTATACACATAAAAATGTATTTTCATTTTGTTGTAACTGTTGTCATTTCTTTTTTTAATTATGTTTATAATGATATTTGTAATTTTTTTTACCCCGAGAGTAAATAAGACTATGAAAAAAAATCCTCTAACCATTACTCAAGGTGTGGTTGGTTTGGCCTTCTGCAACCAAGGTTCCGGTTTAAGCCCCGCCTCAAGTCGGTGGATTTTCCTGATGGTAGAAAATCGACAGCGGCCATGTCGTATGATTATGCGAAATGTAAAAGATCCCTAGAGTGTCTTTTTGGCTTGGATGATCTCGGCAAAACTAAATCCTAGTACAGGTTTGCATCGTCAAGAACTCAGGTGCCTCCCTCTGTGGAGGAAACTGGACATCAAAATTGTTTGCTGTATTTGTTATCGCCTATATGATTGCAGCGCTAAAAAGTGATACCAGCTCCTGGGGAATGTACTGGGTCTGCAAAGGTTTAAAATACCAATGCGCAGCCCCATTATGAAAAAAAATATATTCATTCAAAGAGAAACATAAATGATTCTAAATATTTAAAAAAAATCATTGCAATTTAAAGTATGTGTGTGGGGGAGGGGGTGTAAGTTATGAAATTTAAAATAATTTGAGTAGTAGTTAATATTTATATCATTTGAATAAAACTATCATTTTTAAACTAATCTTTGTAAAAAAAATGTTTTTAACAAATGTACTTTCTATTGCTTAGAAGACTATTTAATTTTTTGTCTTATTAAATAGGGATATATATTAGGTTATTTTTTTTAAAAAATCGAATAAACATCGAAAATGTTTTTAAAGAACATATAAAAACATAATGTGTTGAGCTTTAAGTTTTTAAATTGGATGAAATATAAATCAAACTTTTTATTGTTCTCCTCGTTAAGAGATTATTTTTGAATGCTTTCATATCAAGATCATATTGACTATTATTAATGTCAAATAACAGTTGTGTGTTTGCTTGAAGCAGTTAATTGAAATATCATGTTTTTTATATATTTTTATAAGTTTATTTGATGCAAATCATTTTTAAGCATAGAAATTTCCTTTCTCTTTTTTCTTTCACAAAGTTTCTTTGGGAATTAAATGACATCGTACAGTTAGCATTACAAATCTATATATGTATATAAATGGATGTTCGTATATATGAAATTGCTTCACTCCAACACCGTTCAACCAAGCACTATGAAAATTGGCATATAAATGAATTTTTTGTGGAGAAGATTTTTGTGCTATCCTCTTTGTTGCAACTCCCCACCAGGTAGCGCTTCATCAAAGCAACTTATGCCCCGTTCAATCAATCACCAAGTTGCCAACGTGGTCGCCAAAAATAATGCCAACTTGGCTCTATCACCAACATTTCGCTATGTTTCCATTGAATTGCCATTATAATGTAAGGAACTGCGTTGTTTGCGAATATTACAATTTTAACATAAAATAAATACAATAAAAAGTAATATTAACGTATTACACATCCAGATACAAATTAGTTACCCTATTTTAAGCGTTCATTAGACAAAGTTTGTAACAATATGTTACTTTTTCTGAGCAGAGATTGGCTTAGGAAGGTGTTTTCAAAAATCGACCCACAAGAGAGTTATGATGCGTTTTCAATTTTAAAAAAAAATTTTTTATCAGATATTAGACCTTTAGACTTTAAAATTAACAAATATGGTTTCTTGCTCAGCTGAGATATGCAAAAAGCTTTTTTTTTTGTTGTTTAATTTGCAATTCACGTAAAATTAACTCATTAAAAACTTCTTTATCCTTCAATCTGTATTGTTTAATTTTTCAATTCACCCGTGCGAAGAACGGGTATACCAGCTAGTATTTTATAAAGGTAAGAAATTAATTTTGTTAATTCAGCTAAGAGATAAATATGTAAATGTCCAATATATCTATAATATAATGTTTAATACATAGAAACAAATATAAATTGAAAGTTTTCTATTTAGAATTACTTAAAAATAAAACTGGAAAAGAAAATGACTCATATATATTCATATATATATTTAGACGCGGTAGTGAAATAAATGTTTAAAAAAGCAACTTAATTAAAATTCATACAAAAAATGCACTAAGCACTGTAAAAGCATAAAATTTTTATTAAAAAAGTTTTCAGTGAAAAAACAAAATAAATATTCCATTTTAATTTAGCTCTGCAATACTTTTGCTTGAATTATATGGCATATCACAGGTTTCAAATAATGAAATGACAGTATAATGGGGTATTATTAACGCTTCTAACTATTTATAATGATAAAAAAATAAAATAAAATTTTAAAAAAAGATTCTTAATACAACTTAATGGATATTTTTTTGAATTTATTTGTTGGAGGATGATATTAAAATTAATTTTTTTCACTCAAAACCATTTTTTAAATAAAAAGTTAAGAGAGAACTATTGGAAAATAATATTTTATTTCATTTATAAGTACTGTTCTTTTTTGTCTATCATTTTATTTATTATTCGAATTAGCATTTTGAAAATAAAAATGCGCATTTACTGATGAAGAAAAATTGTATGAGTGGATTAAATTATTTCAGATGTTGAATAACAATGTGTTGGGTGGGGGACAGAAACTTCAAAAGATTCAATAATATGTTTCGATGAACTTTCAATCTCAGATACTCGCTTTGTTAAATTCAAATTACCTTTTGTGACTTTTGTGTATCGAATTATGAGGAAAAAACTACAGAATTTATTCTATTGTTCACGTAGAATAGAACAGTTTTCAATTGTGATTTCATAACTTTTGCTTTTACATTGTTCTTTTAAAAAGGTAAATCAATGAACGAAAAGGCCTAAAGGAAAACAATTACAGTCCCATTTAATTAAAAGAAACTAATTGTATAAATCTAGATAAAATAAAATCTGATATAAATCTATAGTTTCGCATAAAACGCCATTTTAGCATAATAAAAGATTTTAATTATTTTTCTTTAAGGTATTCATAAATTTCTATAAATTGAGATAATATTAAAGAAAATTATTCATACGCAGAATCAGGATATTTAATTTGTCGAGGTTAGGGGTGACCATCCCTTTTTGGTAAGAGGGCCACTATCTGATATTATATCATTATGTGTGTCACTTCCAACTTTTCCAACAAACAAAAAGATATATTAAGATGAAAAAATTTTACTTATTGGCTTTACGCAAATAGCATATTTTTTTATGTAAGTTTAAGTAGAGAAAATTTAAAAATAATATAATAAATATTCAGGTTTTATTGCTAATAAACTTTTAACTTAATTTTTATAAACTGTTTTAGGTATACAGTAAAAATGAGTAACTTTAAACATTTAACTTTAATTTATTATCAAACAGTCAATACTTGCTTAATGTGGCTTTTGAATTTGTAGTTTTCATACCATCTATATTAGGATTAGTTCTTGAAGATGCTAACAAAATCAGGTTGTTTTAGGTGTTTATCAGTTCATTTTGAGCGGTATTATGATTTTATATGTATATTATGTTCGTATAATAGAAAACATTCATTCACAAAGTTATGTTGATCCAAAACTACAACAATATCTGACAGCTAGATCGTCTAAACTTGAAAAATTACTTGTCGGCTCAAATTTCCAACATTCAATATAATTTGAATCACTTGAGTTGAAATAAATTCCTTATATTTGCTTTCAAATCTAGTATGGTGCTGTAGGTAAGTAATTCCGATTTGGATTCCAGGTGGGTAGCAATTAACGTCTTGTAGTGAAGCTGAAAGAGAATTTATAAAATGATCAGCAATTTTTTATCGTCTTGAAAATCATCCATCCTAGTTCTGAATGAATCCTTCAAAATGAATATTAAATTTTTAAATATATTATAGCTCGGAGCATTATTAATTTTGGTTGACAGTTAATAATGCTCTACTTGATTTTTCTTTCTCTTCAAAACAGAGATAAAGATTCATAAGTTTGTTTACAAAAGATATATAACCAACTAGGGTAAGAGAAATACAATCTTTTCCCTGTAAGGCAAATTTAAATTGTTTAAATGTCCCATAGTATCAGTAAAAAAAAGCCCAATCACGTAGCCAGTTTTCATTCTTGAAACTCACTCATTGTTTTCTTCAAGATATTTTAAAACATGCTTCCTTTTATTCCAAATTCTTGCGAGTGCGCTTCCTTTGGAATGCCAGCGCGAACAATAAGGTAGGAGTGTTCTTTACATGATAATTTTCTATTGTAATTCAATTAATTAAGTCTGTTTGAAATAAATTTCTTGTTTTTTTTTTGTTTGAAGCAACCACATTTTAATTAAAATCGTAAAAAAATGTAATTTTTAAATATATTTTCAAACTTTTCTACAAGTCTTCGCATGCCACTGTTACAACTCCGCCGTGCCACGGGTTGGCCACCTCTAATCTAGATCCAGGGTGAGCAGCTTGTTTTTGCCCGTGGGCCAAATTGTGAGACGGAGGATACCGGATTACCGTAAATTTTAATATAATTGCATTCATTATAAAAAATAATGTCGGGTCCGTTTGCGTAAAGGGAGTGTGACGCTTCGTAAGCTCAAGGTTGCTGCGCGTTCAACCCCATGTAATATGATTAGGTGGCATGTAGAAGATTTCCCTGGGTATCAATTTGGCTCGTAAAAATTAAATCACTGCAATATTAAGCATCCGCTTAGAACTTGAATTAAAAAATTAATTCAAACTTCTAAATTTGTTAATGAGGTCCCCACCAGATGGTGCCACCATAAAATGGCTCTGACGTTTGGGGACTTGCCGTGTCTGCAAAGGCCGAAACGCTAAAATGCAGCCCCATCGGGGGGAAAATAAAATAAAAATAATAAATGCGAGTTAAATAAAACAGTAGCAGTTTTATTCAATTTATTTATTGGGCTAATTGCATATTATCCATAGCTGCGTGCCATTTATTTGTAAAAATAAGTTTAATGAGACAAATGTAGCCTCATACTTTTCTACAATATTTTTTCTCTAAATCAAGAAAGAGATTGTACTTGTTTAAATTCACATGACGCCTGCAAGTTTGTGTCATCTTGATGTACTTGCATTTATATTTACTCTTTTTGATCTTCATGCAAGGAAATTTTGCCCAAAACTGTATGCCGACCAAAATATTAAGAACAATTCCCCAGCAAATATCTTCATACAGGTAGACTTTCCAGCCGACAATGAATTGTAAAAGCCATTTAATATCATAGTATAAAACATTTTCTTCACCTTGTTATACAACCTCTGACAATAAAGTTTCGGTGAATGAAGTCAGAACGGCTGATCTGACAACACTGGCTAAGCAAAACGCTGCACATGCGTAGCACTAGGAGTTGACCATCTGACCCCTCCGTTGTTCAGTTGAGACTCATTTGTGTTCCGTGTAATACATGTTTTACAAGGTGCTTGTTTAAGTCGATGGTTCAAAACTGAGAAGAGAAAAACGAACGAACAAATAATCAATTTAAACTATTGTTTTAAGGTTTGCAAGACATCAAAAGGAACTTATACAATGTTGGTTACGTGTTTATGAAAATCAAGCACTGTCCATGAAGTGTGTGTACGAGTGGTTCTCCCGTTTTCAAAAAGCAGGGAAAGTGTTTCTGATAAAGCCCGTAGTGGAAGACTGGCAACATCCGTTAGAGACGAAAACATTGAGAAAGTGATTAAATTAATCACTAAAGATCGTCATTTAACTGTGCGTATTATAGCTACTGAACTGCAGATTAACCAAGAATCCGTGCGATAAATCGTTACCCAGAATTTAGGGATGAGAAAAACATGGTATCGATATTGACGATATCCCAAACATGACGAGACTTTTGAACTCCATCCCAAAAAAAGACTTCTTGCAAAATTTCCAGGACATGAATAGCATATCTCAGCGATGCATAGTTATGGGAGGTGACTATTTCGAAGGACAGTAAAGTAATTTTCGTTAATATTTCATAAACGTTAATGTTACAGGACTATTCACCGAACTTTATTGTCAGAGGCTGTATTACTGCAAATCAATAAGTTCACACTCCTCACAGCTCCTCAGGTGCTGTATCAATATATGCAGCACAATGGGATAACACAGGAAATTAAGTTTAGCCTCAATATTCTTACAGTCTTGAAATCTTCTTGTGACATTGCCCTCCAAACTCTGCAGATGATCTCTGCGTAGAAACAGTTTGAGGTACTTTATTTTCCTAATAAACGAATAAAGGAATTCAGTTTTCTTAATAGTGAAAAAAATAAGATGAATCTTTGTTCGAGCATGGGAAAGAAATCTTGCTTGAAAGCGATTTTCTGTCTGTCTTGGTGGACGGCAAAAAAAACTCTTTGCGAGCCACATGTGGCCCGCGGGCCGCTAGTTGCCCACCCCTGGTCTAGATGTGATATGACCTTACATAATCTCCGTTTAACTAAGCTTCAAAATGAAAAGTTCATTTCATATATGTTGAATGTTCATGTAATTCTGTGCAGTTTATTATTTTTCTTATTGAGAACATGTATAAATCCCCGGGCACCACAAAGTATCACATGGGGGCTTACAAAAGTAAGCATAACGCACACATCACAAAAGAAGAAGGAATTTAAAGGATTACAATTCAAACATCCATGCCTTCTCCGGAATCCGAACCCAGGCCCTACGGCACTGCAGTCAGCGTCACTACCCACTATACCAGATGGGCGACTGTATAGCTTATTTGAACCTTTTTAATTTTTGAAATTTAAATTTGAATTCTTATATTACATTGAGTAACAATAATAGGATTTAAAAATTAATAAATTCCCGTGCTACAAAAATATTGTAAATATGTAAAACAGTTATCTTGGAAAAGACATGCATGTGTACCATGCGTATCATTTTATCTCAACTATTTTAGTTTTGAAATGAAAAAAATAAATATTTTCATTAGTAACATAGATCAATTAGTGGCATTACACTTGTTTATGTTACTTTATTTATAACTTTTAATAATTATAAAAACAAAATCTTGTACTTAGAAACAAAGTTTCATGTTTCAGAAGCAATAAGTTTAAACACATTTTTTGCTTTAAGAGGCCATCAAAAATTTGTTTCTATATCACATATTTTAAGGATTAGGAAGAAAAATTTCTTCTTGTTCATGGTTCTATCAAAAAATTAAATCAATGACTTCTCACAAAAAAGATTTTTCTTATATCAAAAGCAACTATTGTAATGCTAATAAATTATATGATAAACAGCAAACATTTTTAAGCATAGTATAACATATTATAAGCGATTATAAATAGTTTTTCTATCTTAAAATAAATACTCAAGTTCATTTATAAATAAATTCGTTTCTAATTTTTGAATAAAAAGAATTAAAGGACTCACATTTTAAATCCGCTTATTCGAAAGAAAAATATATTTCATTTTATTCCAGAAAAGTGGCTCCCCTACCAACAATTTGAAATGTTGGAAATATCAAGCCTCCCTGACTAAATTTTTAAAAAAAATTATGACATCCACTTGAATCATTCGAGGAGGGTTGACTTCTAATATAATGATGAACAAGTTTATTAGAGCTTTGCAATTATTCGATATTAATCATTGATCAAGGTTTGATGGAAATATATACATTTAATCATCCTTTAGCATTAGTTACTGAACTAATTATTCCTTCAGTAATCATCAATGTTCAGATACTAATATAATTTTAATACGCTCTAGCATCTCTTCCTCCTTATAATTATCTATCTTAAATTACATATTGTTCAATGGCTAGAGATAATCACTACAGAGCCAAGCAATACATAATTTCCAGAGTAAAGAAACTTTATATATATTCCACTGTTCAAAATACATATTATTCATCATTTGCATCCAATATACACAGAAGTGTAATAGTTAAGAAACAAACACATTTACGTGGATTTTTCACACAACTCAACTGGTTTTAAGAAAAATTGGTAAACGTAACAAAGAAAAAATATTTTTCTAAATTATAGAATAAAATTTAAACTCTTAATTTAAATTATCTTATAAAACAGGTGTACTTCAAACACTAAATGCGCGGTTTTTGTTTTGAACACGTTTCTAAAAACTTAATATTATTTTTGAAACTTTTGCAAACAATGGCATAAAGACAATGTCTAGATGAGGGGATTACTATGTAAAGCAATGCTTCTCAAACTTTCAATATTTGCGACCCAATTTTTAATCCTAATTTTCCTCTCCCCCCTACAATAACATTGTATTAAATGCAAAAATAATATACCTTGACTCGCTCGTGCTAAAGCTACAATGCGATTTTAATTATAAATCGTACTAATTATCAAGATAAGTATTAAATTTTGTATATGTTATTTTTAAGTAATACATATTTTAAGAAAGCTACTTTTAAGTAATAGAAGATGTTAGTATAGTAGATAATATGATAAGTATTATGCTGTCAGTATTGATACATTAATTATCTAATACATTGTGCAGTACAGATACATTTATAAGTATTATATATTATATCAGCGTATAGATGAGTATTTTATTTTTTATTATGTCAGAATGTATATTTTGTTTCGCTTCCTTTAAATTAATACTTTTTAACTAATATTTATTTTTGATTTTTTTTATAAGCTCACGCCTCCCTTGCAGGGTTAACACGCCCCTAGGGAGAGGCCCGCCACACAGTTTGAGAGAATGGTAGAATTGGTAGAATTTTGCAGGAGTGCTGTTTCCGTAGAGAAACTTAACCTCAATCACTTGGTGAGTAAAAGCTTTAGTTAGCTTATTTTAAAATCTAGCCAGTACTGTCGTTTGCGAGATGCTGTTGTAGAGCAGTTCAAAGATTGAAACAAATACCAAAGTAGCAAGATTGCTCAATGTGTCTCAAAATGTGGTTTCCAAATCATGGAAGTAGTTCTAGGTGACGAGAAAAATATACTGAAGAAACGTTAAAAGGTACCCAACAGCCACTACAAGTCAAGATGACTTCTATGCTTAAAATGCAAGGTTCAATAAGGAGAATACAGTTATTTAAATCACAAATGAACAATCTGTGGATTCTAGTACCTCATCTAAAAAGTATACTGCTTAACAAAAGCTTAAGAAAGCAAAACTTTTTACCAGCAGACCAATGATCTGCATCTTACTCACTCTATGTAACAAGACAGTCCGCTTGACAACATCATCCTTGACACAGAAGTAGTGGACTTGTGATCTCTTGACTGATAAGTCGAGAGAGATTCAGTCTGAACTTTAACCTCTTAAGCGATCAATTTTTTTGCCCAAAATGTTCCAAAACAGGCACGTTTTTATTGAATATAACTAAGCATAATACTTAACAGAATGCCAAAATGGAAGAATTTTATTTTAATTTTCTATTTTAAAGATTTCACCCTATTTTTTTATTTTATAAATGTGGAATATAATTGGCCTTCTGAATAAGCCTTTTCCATGCCAGCCTTCTTCCCGCTAAGTGTTCTCCAATTTTTAGTTCTCAAAACTAGAGGATCTTTTCCTAGGCCATTAATCCATCTAAGATTTGATTTGCCTTTTTTTCGTGTGCCAAATGGTTGGGCATTGAAGACTTTTTTAGCAGTGCGGTCTTCGTCCATTCTGGCAACGTGACCTGCCCATTTAATTCATTGTATTTTGATGAAGTTCACGATGTCAGATTATTTATATGATTGCTGGAGCTCGATATTTGATCTTCTTCGCACAGTTCAATTTTCCTGAATTTCCAAAAATAAATCTTACAATTTTCCTTTCGTAGATACTTATCATGCCCTCATCTGTTCGAGACATGGGCCAAGTTTCACATGCATATATAACAGATATTAAAGCAATATATTTTATACAGCATGGAGAACAGCACACACTTACTGAACCAATCAAAATAAATTCTCAACTTTGTTATATTGAAAATAATATTAATATAAATATTAGAGTTCTGCAAAGACATTAACTCTTTCTATTGTAGCCATCGAATTGTTTCTTTCGGATAATACAGCTTTCTCAGAACTTTAAATAAATGTTTATAGGTTTTATAGAAAAGCTTTTACAAAGGAATCCGTCATTTATGCTATGTTCCTCAATTTTTTTTTTTATTTCTAGATATAAGTCCATAAGGAATACCTGGTACGAAAATTAGCAACGTGATATACTTGTATATTCATCTTCAATACTAAAGGTAGTTTAAGGTATACGACTACTTGCGACCTTTTTTTAAAAAAATTGTAGATATGGGGATTTTTTTGTGGTTTTTAGATTTGTTTAGTACATTTTAAGAAAAATATTCTAACATTAAGAAGATAAAAAGAAAGTATTATTACTAAAATGGGAAAAATTGGTAAAAATTTACAAAAGATAGCATAAGCGGGGCCCATTCTGTAACTAAAGTTTAAGAACAATTTTTCAATTTTTCATTTCTGATGTGTTGCTATGCTATTTATTTTTTAAATGACCTTAAGGATAAGATATATTTGAATTTTTTCAAAAATTAGAGCCCTTTATCTTAGTTATTATATAAAATTTCTTAAAAAATAGTGATTATATTCACATAAGGGAATGTAAACTTTGCTATAAAACAGTGATTGATAAATCTGAAGATTAAAACACTCTACTATTATACAGAACTTACACAAAAATTTCAGTTAATTATTATCAAAACTGCTTGAGCATTTTCAAAAAAGCACATTTCGAGTAAAACCGTTTTAAAGTATGACATCTTGCTTAAAGTAATAGGATGTGCTTTTGATAAAAAAAAACTTGTAAATTTTGTTCTAGTGAACGGAAAATAATACACTTGGCCTTTTTATAAAGCTAATAAGATGGCCTATAAAAGAAAATCATAAAAATTTGTCAATTTTTAGTAAAATTCACAATTTTATGGTAGTCGCATTCCTTAATACAAGGATTTAAATTCTTGAAAAATCCCATGCAATTTCAGCTGAAAAGTGACCAGCTTTCATTTTAATTAAATTTAATTAAAATTATCTTTCGTCTTTTCATTAAAAACACTATATGAGGAGAAAGTTAAAGAAGTATTTTTTTTTTACTTTATAAGAAAATTCGTTTTCGTTTGTTGACATTTAATTACACATTACGAAAATACTTTAAAGACGAATCTTTCCCGCATTTTTTGTTCAAATATTTTAGAGGTTTCCATGAATTCTTCTTTGAATTTCCTTTTAAAGAAGATTATGATTACTTAAGTTGAAGAATAACGAGGAATTAATTCCTAATTAACGAGTACTATAGTTTTTATCGAAGCATTGGTTGGAAAACAAATGACCATCTGTTGAGATTCTGTTTTTTAAAGGAAATTATTTTCGAAAATTCTTTTAAATGTTAAAAATGAAATATAATAAAATAAGTCATTGTATGATCATTTGTAAATTTTATACTTTAGAGTTTTTTCTACGTATAAAATAATATATAGGATTAAAGCAATAATAATAAATGTTCTTCAGGCGCATGTTTTTCTAAAAAGGTATTATTAGTAATAATTTCTGTAATAAAAATAATAAGAAGAAGAATACAGCTCGTTCATAAATTAAAATGCATGCTAACATAAATTTTTAAAGGGAACAAAAACTGATTGATTTTGAGTGAGTGAATAGTAACGTCGCACTGATTAGCAACACGAGGGCTTTTGGCGACGGTCCGCGTAATTTGGAACCATGGTCAAGTGACGCGGACGACACCTGAGTTGGCACCCTCTCTCCTAACTACCACACCACACCAACGGGAGGACGTTTGAGCTCTCGACAGATTTAAAGTGCATCGACCTTCTACACGGCCGGTCTTTTGTGGTACTAGGATCGAACTCATGACACGCTAGCCATGATCCGATGCCTAGACCACTCGGCCACCGCGGCCGCCTGATTGATTGATTTTGAAGCTGTTGATTTGGAAAAACGTATAAACGAATAACTTTTTTATATTTATAGACAGTTGAATTTGAATATACATATAAAGTTTTTTACAAATATTATTTCAAAAAAAAAATTTTAAGTGCAATTTTTGTCAAAAAATGAAGAAAGAATGACGTATTTTCAAAGCATTCCCCTTTTATGAAAAATGCGTCTAGAATTATTTTGCTTATATATATAGCTTGAACTGAAATGTTCGAAAAATTCACATTATTTTCAGAGTTGCGATCGATTGAAACAATGATGGGCATTTTTTGTTACAATTTCTCTGTGTGTTAATTAGTGTCTCAATTAGTGTGATGTGTTATTTCTGATATAATAACACATCACTCAATAAGTCCCGGGCCTAGCATATAGGTGGCGATACCTTCTAGCTTTCCTAAGCCTAAGACACAAACGACACTGAACACTGAGGTCGCCCAAATTCGGCAGTTGTTCCAGAAAATATCAAGACAGTCCATAAAATCGTTTTAGCCGATCTTAAGTTGAAGTTGCGTGGGATAGCAGAGGATTTAAAGGTATCAGAAGGTAGTGTATTCACTTTTTTGCATGATCATTTTTCAATGAGAAAGCTGTGTTCAAAGTGGGCGCCGCGTTTGCTCACTGTCGATCAAAAATAAAAACTCACTGACGATTCAGAGTGTTGTTTGAAGTTCTTCAAACAAAATAAACAGAATATTTTACGTAGATATGGGACAATGGATAAAACTTGGATCCGTTAACTACACGCCTGAATCAAAAAGATAGTCAACTGAGTGGACAGCAGCCGGCGAAAGCCGTCCAAAGCGACCAAAAACTCAAACGTCAGCTGGCAAGATTATGGCATCCGTATTTTGGTGCGAACATGAAATTTTGTTTATTAACTACCTTGAGAAAGGCAAAACAAATAATAGTGAATATTACATGGCGTTATTGGATCAACTGAATGAAAAAATAAAGGAAAAACGTCTTCAAATGCAAAAGAAAAAGTGTCGTTTCATCGAGATAATTTTCCGTGCCTCGTCTTAGAAAACGATGGTCAAGTAGAACGAATTGCGCTTTCTCACCCACCGTACGTTCCAGATCTGGCCCTAGTGACTACTGGATGTTTTCAGGCCTTAAGAGTTATGCTCCAGGGAAAGAAGTTTGGCTCAAATGTGAAGAAATGATTGCCGAAGGTGAAACCCATTTTGAGAACAAAGAAAAATTGTTCTATGAAAAAGGAATTAAAAAATTAGAATAGTTCTGAGAAGAATGTATCGCTCTAGAAAGAGAATATCTTGATAAATAAAGTTCAATTTTGCCTTAAAGTTGTTGTTTTATTAGTTAGGTTCGACTTATTAAGTGATGTGTTAAAATATGAATAAATCCATTTCTAAATTACATATTTCAAAAATTCTAGCTCAACCATAATTTAGAAACCCTAGCTATATATAAGAAAAATATTATTATCATAGAAGCATTTTAGATCAAAGGAGTGTGTTCTGAAATTATGTTATTCCTCTTCTTCATTTTTTGCCAAATTTGTATTTAAATAATTTTTTCTGGTAATATTATATTCGTAAAACATATTTATATGTATATTAAAATTCCAATGACACTACATATAAAAAGTATCCATTTTTACTCTTTTCCAAAAAAAAATCACAGTTCCGAATATAATCTGTCAACTTTAAGTACCTTATTGTAATATTTTTAGAAATAAATTTAAATTGACTTAAAGTAAATGTCTGTAAGTGGAACAGTGCTGCATCGATTGTTCTTCAAGTTCTCAAATAGTAGCTGCAGCATCCTTTGTTGGGCGACAATCTGGAATCCATCCCATTGGAAGTCTCCTGTGACAACAGATTAATGGAAAGATAAATGTTTTCCGGGAAGATTTTTGAAGGAAATTGACTCAGATTCCCGTGTAGGGATGGAGAATGCCCAGGAGGTTTCCCAACAGCTAAGTTGATGGACAACATTCTGAAATTCATTCACCCTCTACCATTTACCAAGCCTTCATAGATTAGATCCAGCTTATCAGTCATTCTACAACTCGACTTTTGCTCTCTTTTCAAACAAAATAAAACAATACTTTCATTCTGCTCAAAGTAAATTCACAAATTATGAAAACATTCTATGAGGATATATTTCAATATAAAGGATTTTTCATAATTGCATTTGAATTTGATGAATTAAACCACTAACTTCCAAACAATAAGGAACAAAAATTAATTGGTATCCCGTAAACATTTTTATTTTCGCATTATACATACAGGTAATGTTTTTTTTAAATTTATCTATCCATTTTTTTCTGTTTAATCAAATGTGAAGTTCATTCAACACGTGAGTAGACAGAATGGAACATAGAGAATATATACAGACGGAGTACAAATTATTGAAAAAATATATATAATTGGATATTTTGAAGAATCATTGAAAAACGAGCTACTAATTTTTATTTCAGACTAAAACTTTCAATGAGGTGTTATTGTATTACCCAACAAACCCGTTTGAAAGATTGCTTTTAACCTTGAATTACTCGAATTTTGTTGTAACAATAATGATATTGTTACGAATTTTGTATAAAATAGTCTAAGTAATTTGTGTATTTGGATGTGTAATGCATTTATATATTACATATATTTACATATTTATATTTTGTTACATTTATTTTATGTTAAAATTGTAATATTTGCAAGCAATGTCGTCCCTTACGTGTTAATAGCGATTCATTGGGAACTTGGCGAAATATTGGCGCTAGAGCCATGTTGGCATCATTTTTGGCGACCAAGTTAGTGACTTGGCGACCAATTTTTCGACTTTGTTGAACATTTTGGCAACTTGGTGAGTTTGAGACCCTCTGGATTCTTCTGGAAATGTGTGGAGAAATTTACTAATTTCAAGACCTGTGACGCAAGGGGATGTTTCTCGACAGATCCGTGAGGCCTATAAATAGAGAGATGCTCGTCGAAAGTGAGTCAGTATGGTTTTGACCAGTGATTAGTCATTATTGTTTTGACCAGATATAAGTCAGTATTCTTTTGACCAGTGATTAGTCAGTATTGTTTTGATTAGCGATTAGTAGACTTGCCTTGAACGTGATTACCAATTAGCTCGGCTGTTGAGTAGGACGAACGGTGCTTGTGAATAATCATTAAAATATGTGTATTTTAGACATTGATAGTTGTGTCTGACCACTGTAGAAGGTGTGAAGACCTTCTGATACTTATTCTGCGAAGTTTGCTGCTGAATCCTGTATTTCAAGGATTGTTTTCTCGACAATAAATTTCCATCGCTCCAAAAAGAACTGTCTGGTTCTTTGTGGCTGATTCGCATAAAATCCACGAACCCTGATCAGCGTAACAATATAAAATTAATTGTTACTGAATTTTAAAATAAATTTATTTCGCATTATAAAATACACTCAAGAGCCAAAATATTATGACCATCCCTACATTTTGCAATGAACTCGCTTGGATGATGTGAAAGGCACACGATCAGGTGGAAGTGGTATTTAACTGCTGTTGGAGAGCCTGAAGAATCATTCTTTCAGTTACTTCTGTGAGTGATGGGAAAGGCTGCGGGTGTATGCGACTTTGATAGAGAGCAGATTGTAATGGCTTGAAGGCTCGAAACAAATATTTCCGAAACTGCACGACTCGTGGGCTGTTCGCGATCTACAGTTCTTAGTACTTATGCAAAGTGGATGAATGAAGGTGAAACCAGCAGTAAACGACTAAGTGTTGGACGTCCATACACTATCAAAGAAAAAGGTCGTCGGAGACTGTCTCGCACGGTGAAGCAAAACCGGAGCCAGACAGTGGTTCAGCTGATAGGCCAATACAATGCAGGGCCAAGTAGAATAATATAGGAGCACACTGTTCAGCGGACACTGTTGGATATGGGGCTACGCAGCAAACGTCTCACTCGTGTGCCTTTGCTGACCAAGTATCATCCCCAACTGCGCCTGCGCTGGGCCCGGGAACATCGCGACTGGTCCATGGATCAGTGGGAGAGAGTTGCCTGGTCAGATGTTCACGGTTTGTCATTCATCACGCCGATGGCCAAGTCAGGATACGCAGTCTTTCAGGCGAACAGTTGCTCCCTCAATGTACAGTAGGTCATACACAGGCCGGTGGTGGCGGTGTTATGCTTTGAAGGACGTTCTCTTGGTCTTCTGTGGGATCCGTGGTTGTGGTAGAGCAGACCATGAATGCTTCAGGGTATCTGAACATCATTGCGGACCAGTTGCACCGTTACATGGCCTCTGTTTTTCCAGCTGGAAATGGAATGTTCCAACAGGACAACGCCCGTGTCACAAGGCTAAAATTGTGTTGGATTGGTTCCTGGAACATGATACTGAATTTCAGTTAATTTTCTGGCCACCTAACTCACCGGATCTCAATCCAATAGAACACATTTGGGATGTCATGGGATGGCAGCTCAGAGTTCAAAGACCACCAATTCGCAATATCTCGGATTTGCGTAACCGTTGCCTAAACATCTGGTACAATCTGTCTCCGGCCATCTACCAAGGACTTGTAGCATCCATGCCAAGGCGGGTTGAAGCTGTGTTGCGCGCCAAAGGTGGGCCAACTCGTTATTGATAGGTGGTCATAATGTTTTGGCTCTTGAGTGTATGTATTATTTAAATTTACATATTTTTTGGAAAAATGTTAGGTCGCCATTGACAAAATTGAGTATTTATTATATTGCGTTTAGAATTATTCGATAAATAAGAATGTTGGAAAGTAATCTTAGAATACTTAAGCTTTCAAACATTTTTTTCTAAATCTTAAAGTAGTATCAATTAAACTAATTTTGTTGCATGAAACTATATATTTAGTCCATATAGAGTTAAGGCTATATATATCTATCAGGGAAGTTGTAATATTTCTAATATTTGTTTGACTGTTGAATTCAGCCCATTGTGAAATTACAGTCAATATTTCCTAAAATCAAATACTGTATTTATTCGAATCTAAGCAGCACCCCATTATTTCAACATATGTTGGTGAAATAAATAAAAATAATAATGTATCGATTTATCGATATCCGATACTTACGAAATTAATAGAATTTTAAATTATAGGTAATGAAAAATGCATCATCAATTTATTCTACCAGTATTAAAAACCTTGAAATACCTACATGATCTTGTAATTACTCTACTTGTCAGTACCATGTTCAGGTGTCCCCATCCAACGAATTTTTCCGCATTCGATTCGAAGTCGCAGCCTATCTTCAGTAGCATTAACGCTGAAAAAAAATGCGGCTTAAACTCGGACAAATACGGAAAGTATCAATGTGTGACGGATCTATACGCGCGTTCCACTAATCCCTTCTTATATCTCTAAGGTAAATATTTATTTCAACCAACCTTCATCGAATAAGGAACGTGATTTATGTAAATGAGATATATTATATAAATTCGGTTTTCGCGAGTTGGCAGCGAGTTGTTGGCACGCTGAAGTTGATACTTTGGAGTCTGCAAGTAGGATTTAACATAAAGTTTGAGAATTAGTTGTTAGTTGAAGATTGAAAAGGAGTGGAATTAGTTAAAGATTACAGAGCGTGGAGCCAACGTCATTTGATCAAGCCGAAGAGAGTGCCTGCAAGTTTCCAGTGTAGGATCCGATGCATTAAAGGTTCCGGTACTGTGCATTTGATTAAGTAGAAGCTAGTTATTAGTGTGCGACGTAGTTGTAATTGAGCGTTTTTAAGCTGCCTTAGATTCAGTTGAGGGTCTGTAGTAGTATCCCCGTGTTATAGAATCTCACCTCCGCACTCTACTTTATTTCATATACCTTAATGAGAATTGTATTGTGTCTAATCAATAATAAGAATTAATAAATCAATTTAGATTGGAAATAATGTCTGTGGATTATTCTGTTTCTCCCACACATCTAGTCGGGTTTACTGGTAGACAAGAGGGTTCGGATGTAAGGGGGAACAAAACGTTATCATAAATGTCTATTGTATTTATGAATTTCGTTGTACTGTTTCAATACTGATAAAACAATAGGTTTCAATTTAGTCGAACAGATCTAATATTTTTTCCAGTATAATACTTAATGTATGCAAAGAGAGGATCACAAGACTATTCACACAAAACAAAATGTTTTCAAAATCCATTTTTTTCAGGTCCGTGGTTTCTATTTCCTCTCTTATTCTATTTTTCTTACACAATTAATTATTTTTCTACTTAAGAGTTTCAAAGTATAGTATTATATTACATTTTTTTAAAGAAAAATTGGTTTCCATGATGTAAAAAAAAAGGAACTAGAGTTCCTTTTTAAATATGTAGAAAAAATTCATACCTTTTTCTTTTCTTTTTGTACTTTTGTTGGAATATTTACAATAAGGCTGCTGATATAATAATCAATGATACATGTTATTAAAATATTTCAATTTCTTAATTTCACTAATAAAATACTCAAGATAACGTTCAAAAATCAGAAAGCTTCCTTAGTACAATTGAGAATTATAGGGAATATAACAGTTTTCTAGAGATAAAATTTTACTCATCTATTATTAAAATTCCTTCATACCATTTGTTCATTAGAGAAGACATGATACGATTTACACAAATTTTTTAATTTAATGATTTTCATAATCTTTTTGGTTGCCTCGTATGTGTATGTATAATGTAAACAGATTTTGGGCTCAAAATTTCATAAAAAGCTAACCATTTAAATCTTTAAGGGAAAACCTTGAAACTTATGAAGTGGATTTTAAAATCTACTCCTCCTACAAACATTAATGTACATGAATGAACTTTTATTTACAAGTACGCCAAACTATGCATAACAAAAGTTGGTATGGGTTTTACGATAACATGAAGGGTATTTGTACAATACTTCTTTTTATGAATGCTTATTGAAAATTCCTTAAAAAATGTGTAAATTCTAAATTCCTTTGTTTTTTTTAAAAAATAAGTATTGCTTTGGTTGAAAAATGTATACCAACTTTTTGTTACATGTACAAATAGCAATAGGTTCAAAAAAAGTCCATGTATTATTAGTAACAAGTGAAAAACATTTTCTAGTATTAAGCTTTATAGGAAAAAAGCCTTAGTATTTTAAATGAAAACAAACTAGTTATTTTATCTTTCCCAGATTAGTCAGTTTAAAATTTTGATTTGTCATTGGGATGTGAATAAAAACAAACGTAAAGGTTATCACAACTCTGCGTTTTTCAAGCGTAGAGCTGTAAAATTTTGTAAGTTTGTATAAAAGTGTATAAAAATTAATTTAGATTTAAAAAAATTAGATTTGATATTTTGACCAATATTTGTCAATTGAATCGTACTGTGTCGCCTTAATTCAGTTTTCGTTCATAATGTATACAAATAGGTATGTTGAAAAATAGAATTAAAAGTTTATTGAAGTGTAATTTAAATTATGTATTTGGTATATTTGAAGCCCAGTGGCTGAGTGATTGTGTATCGCAAGGTCGATTCAGCCTTTCATCCCTTTAATGGGTCAATAAATGAGTACCAAGCTGACTTGGGACCTGCACACACTGGGGATTTTGCGTCAGGTTGACCACCAGAAGACCTTGGCCTATAAGCTGTTGCGCCACTGAGTTCAATTTTTTTTTTTGGTATATTTCCCAAAAAATATGATAATAAATATTTCAAATCAAAATATTTAAAATACCGTTTTTTTAACTTTAAGATAAAGTAAAAGACTTGAATAGAAATCAATGATCTTTTTTGGAGAATCTTTTAGCGTATATTAGAAACGTTCATGAATTGAGGAAATAAAGCTTATGAAATGCGAAGCTTTTCAAAAATATCGAATTTGACAACAGGTTTATTACTTTTATTGATAACCTATCACACACACACTGAAATATTTTTACCAATATCAAATTACATAACATTTTCTATTGTTACAGATTATTTTTACTGGGTTTACCTATCAAGAATTTTTTTCTAGTTTATTGACAAAATTTCTTAAGACATGAAACATTTTTGATGATTTATCGGCACGTTAGCAACAGAGTATCGATATACTTTCGAAATAAATCGATACAAGAAATATTTATTGATTTTTCCATTTTAAAAGGAATGTTTTCACACCACTTAATCTTAACGTTTTATGTATATATAACTAAAAAAGTTTTTATTGAGGCATGAAATGGATAGAGCTGTAAGAAAAAAGAATTCACATACTTTTTAAAACTTGAAAAATGAATTTTTTAAAATTTTGTTTTTGATACATTAGGGTAAAAAGGATTCTAAATTAATGTTAAGTACAACAAATAAAATGTGAAAATTCCTGATAAAAATTAATCATCCCGTTAATCGTTAAGATAAATAGTAATAGTAGTGCTGAATTAGTCTTGTTACAAGAGCTACATTTTTATGTTTTTATATTAAAAAAATGTTTTTAAAACTACACAAAGATTTTCAATTTCATTTTTTTTATAAATCAAGATGTTTATAAATGCCCAAATGTGATGAGAGCAAAATGTATTTTAACTTAAACAAATATTGTATTTTCCCCCATTTAGCATTAAAAATTACATCATGTAATTCAAGCAAAAAGCTCTAAATGAAAGAATTTCTAAATTGAAAGAAATAGTGTTAATTTACGTTTGTGTTATGTAATCAAGTTGGAACAAAAGCAATTGTGTCTCACAGAGGAAATATGAATACATGTAATCAACATGAGTAAAATTCAAAATTGTTCAAATGTGGTTTTTGTGGATCAGTTGGATCCAAGACACCATGGATCCAAGACACCATGATTCAATATTTACTGATCAATATAATTTTTTGTTGCTTAAAACGTCTTCCATGCCTAGAAACTATTAAAATAAAATTACCTAGACTCAGTTGTGTCCGAAGTATATGAAAAGCAATGTTATTATTTTTTCTTCCAAGGTGATAGTTTTTGATATATGTTAAATAATAAATAAGTTATAAATCTGTAAGTACTGCGCATCTCTCAAATAATTAAGAATGTTACTCCTTCTTTATAAAAATATGAGGATCTATGAAAAAAAAATAATTCAAAAACCAATAACAGCATATGCATGCTTTATTTTTACGTTAAATGAGCTATTAAAGAAATCACAATGAAAATACAAATAGTTTTATTTCTGATATTATTGATTGTAATATAGAATCAAAAGGATAAAATTTGTAAGATATGATTTATTTTTAATATCACAATTGTTGTATATATAAGAGGATATACTCATATATTCAATTATTGCAGGAAATTGATGATTATTATACCTAACCCACAGTAAATACTAATAATAACCATAATTTATTTTATTTCCAAATAAATTATTTCACAGTTTCACATACACAATATTTATTTTTCAATTTTCCTTTTTCTGGTCTTCTGATGATTTCCAATTTTAGCCTATGTGTGTATTTGGATTTTTTCACCAATTTGGAAAGGTTGCAAAAACGGTAATCCACAATTTTTCTTTTCCTGTAAAAATTAGGTGTGTTTCCGTGTTTTTGTTTCCTCTTATTGCAGAAACGATATATTTTTGTGAATGCAGGGCGGAAGCTCTTCCTGTACGATCCAATTTCCTGTTGTTCAACTACTTGAAGGTGAGGAAGTCTTTCTCATCAAATGAATCATCAACTCTGAGTGAGCATGACACCAAGAAAAAAAATGAAAATCAGTTTTTTTGGGAAAATTAGAAGAAATTTGTTGTTATTACTTTATAAAGAAAAAAATCGTTCTTGAAATTTTTTTGTACCGCTTTAAAAGTTTTATTATTAAAATACTTGTTAGCATATATTCATCTAACAAAAGCTGTAATGTCTATTATTGGTTTAAAATTAATTATTATATTAATAACTCTTTGTTATTTATTAATTTTACATGAATTTCTGTTCATTTGAAAATTTCATTTCTATTTTTACCATTTCCGTACAAAAAAAAGTAAGGGGTTCATATGTTTCCTTTATTACATATGTTTTATCTAAGAGTTTTTTTTTCTTTCTTGGCTCTTGACATAAAAGACTATAATATGAATTAAATCAGGGAAAAGGCATAAAAAGTTTGTCAAAAATATTTAAATAATCTATATTTCATCAGAATTAAATTTAAATTACTCATGAATGAATGCCCTTGCAAAACGTATATCAACAAACCTTGGTAATATGATGATCTTATTTAAATAATAAAAAATTATATTCACAGAATTGAATACTGAAAATCACTAATAAGCAAATTATTTAATAATTCTATGGTGATATTTATAAATTTGAATAAATTATTATTTCAGAAATAATCATTAATTTCTTTCATGAAGACTAAATATACGAACAAATATTCAAAGCGGCGATTGTACCTATTAAAAATTATATATTCTTAATCATGTAGTTTATATTAGAATATTAAACGTTAAACTTGCTTCAACAAGAAGGAAAGCAAATAACATACTGGTATTTATCAAACACGTACAGTACAGCAGAAAGAATAAGTGGTATAACTTTCAAGAAATTTTCAAGTACAGGTCCTGAGAAATAAGCACCCAGAACAGTAACCTTTGGAAGTAATAAGATAGCTTATCCTCTTGGGATGGAACCTAACAGTGATTGAATGGCAGGTAAGAAGAAGAAATTTGATACAGAAGTCTGTATAGTTTCAACAGTATGCCACAATTCATCAATCATAATGACTGGTTAGTAGTGGTATCCCAAACGCTGAACGACCATTGGCTAGATATTTTCAATTAGTGAAATATCAGTGGATTGCTCCGGTCAGGGTAACAATCAATAATGTTCTGCATAAAGGAAGGTTATGATAGTATGGTGAACAAGTGCTCATGTATCTTCCTGCTCAAACAGAACATTAAGAAGGCATGATCTCTAACACATCTTAATTCAATCAGCTGTTGTTCGAAGTTTCAGCAATAAAAACAAAGATGAGGAAAATTTGCATGCAATGGCACCCAGAACCATCCCTTCAAGTGATAGATACATATGGTGATATATATGTAGAATGCAAGTTGTAAATGTGCTTTTTCTTTTTGGTGTCGTCAAAGTGAATGTGCTTGTCATGATGAACAAAGAAACAGGGCATGCATTCGGGGTATGATACAGCGTCAAAAGTAGCCGAAGCTATGGTTAGCATGCTGAAAGTTCAAGGCAAACCAATAGTCGTCACACTTCCACTTGTCAATATCGTCTCCAGCTTTGATATTGTTGGGTGGCTAATATTTTGCATATCACCACATGTTCTAACCACCATGAATATTTAATATGTGTGATATGCCGTTCCCTAATCTTACAATTTTAATGCCTGCAATGCATTTTAATTATTGTTTTAGATCGTGTATCGTGTTTCTTAGACCACACACACATACAGAGAGAGATAGAAAATACTTAAACATTTTCCATCTAAAAAATAAGTAATTATGGTGGGGGAGTTATTCAACTGTCAGTTAATAACTCAGCTTCAGAATGTGTTTGTCGTACTTCGTATGATCTTCGTTATGACTGCAAAGAAAAAAAAATGACTTTTAACTTTTAATAGGACTTTCAAAATTAAATATATTGAGTATTATTGTTTATATACAGGTATAAGAGGGATCTATTGTATGTATGAAAAAAACTTACAGGAAGGGTATTAGAAGAAAAGACTATTCAGAATGACATGGGATTGCAAGGTCGGAAGAAGCCTTTACTCGAACCAGGATTAAAAGAAGACAAGAACAGGTATAGCAACACATTAGTGTTACAGAGAGCATTTTAATGACAAGACTTTTATTGGTAGAACCCACATGCTATCGAGGAGTTTAAAATTTTGTCCATCAAAATTTACACAGTTTTTCTATTAATGCAGCACGGAGTCCTCAGCATTTTAGAATATATCTCGTATCTCTCCCCGCAGCTACGGGGATGCGAACAACTAAATAGTCAACTGATTCAACGGAATTCTCTTACACTAATGATTTTATATAACACCAGCAGAAGTCAAGGTACATCAGTTAGACAATTTAGCTGTCCAGTGAATCGGACCCAATGATTGACCCAGTGATATCGAAACGTAATACTTAGGAATTCCTAGAGTTTACTGCCAGAGCCACATCAAGCGGTGTAATGACTGAGTATATTGAGCTTCTTCCTTAAATTCCGAAAGTACATGATGCAGGAAGATCAAATATTCCCTACCGCACAAACATACAGATATGGGGGAAGGAGGTAAAGTCTAATGAGGAGTTCTGCAACAATAGAAAGCTCAAACATTCAGAGAGAAACACTTAAGTATGTGTTCAAGTATCATCGGGGTTATCAAAAGCTTACAAATGAGTGTTATGTAGATTGAAATATCAAAAACTAATCATCCGTGAGTAAGCTGGAGGTAAGAAAAGGGAATTCCATCGCACTATGTTATCTCAAACACAATTCCTTTGGTGTAGATAATTGCTTGGACACGCTAAAAAATTTATCATCTCCTCTTGTTTTATCGTCAATAACCTTCATACAGTAGGTGGGAAAATATTATTATATTAGATTTTTTTCATTGTCTTATGTTCTCAATGATAACTTTAAATTCATGATAGCTCCCTTATGAAACATCAATTTTCACGTAATTTTCTGCACAAATGTTAAAAACTCGTCTGATGAGGAGTATGCCTAATCAAAACCTTTCCTCATACAATGGTAGCGATGGTCAACCGTTGCAATCAGCAGCTTCAAACGCGAGGTGCATGTTGGCCAGTTGTATGTTTAATTATTCATCCATACTACTGCTTCAGAGAGAGCAGTTCTCAAATGGTTTGTTGAAGTCGATCGTTGTATACTCAAATGTCAGTGTATAACTTTCCACCGTATGAAGAAGGCTGTTCTAACCCTGTATTTCTACGTAATTCTAATAATGCTTGCAGAGGTATTAATAAGAATAATTCTTATAAAGGACAGATAATAAGGGTTTATCTAATTGAACATAAGTGGAACTAACATATTTACGTAAAAGGAATAGTTAGAAAAGAGAAATTAAATATCAACAAAAATTGAAAAAGAATGTTTTCACATTAAAGAAGAGAGAACAAACAGAAGCTATAAATTAATAAATTCATCGAAATACACATTCTTACTGAAGAGAAATATACTTAAGAAAGAATATTTTGCTCTTATATGTTTAGTAAATCAATTTGCAAAAGCAAAACAAGGTTACATAAATCCTATTTCTGCAACTTGATAGTAAGATTGATAATTCAATATATGAATAAAATATTTAACTTTATATAAAATTACAGAAAAATTCACTCCGTATAAAATAAATTATGTTATCGACAGACGATTTTCAATTCTGTTTATAAAACATTTATCGAACTTGAAAAATAAGTACAAAGAAAATAATTAAATATTTTCAGGAGAGAATTCATTTTGTTCATGGTTTTTGGCTTTTTTCCCGATAAATAAAGTCTAAACTATAATAAAATGTTTATTTTACTTCAAGTCGATTCACCTTTTTCCAGAACTAAATTCTGTAAGAAAAATTTGGAACTTTTACACGCGAGCAAATCGTTACCGACTATCACACAAAAGATTTCATTTGTAATGAAATGGTAAAAAAAAATGGAGTAAGAAAGAATTAACTTTATTGATTACTCCAAGTGTGGAAATTGCATTTTCCAATTCCAAAGAAACAACTCTTTTTAACTACGTTTTTTTTCTGGCCAAAGTTTTGTTTTGTAAATATATAGGACGGATACTCTCTCTCTCTCTTTCTTACTCTGCCCTCCTTTTTTTTTTACTTTGGAAGAGTGTCAGTTTAAGAAGGTATTAACCTGATACCAATTATCTCAAAACTATTGCAGAATTCTTTTCGATGTTTTTGTTAAAATGTTGTGAAAGCTTTTTTTTTACTACGGCCACACAGTGTAAAAAAAATGAAATCATTTTAAAACCCTAGTGGTGTATTTTTTTCTTTATACGCCCATTTAATGAGAAATGTAGTTATTAAAAGAATTTAAAGGAATAGTAAGGAATGTTTTTTATGTATTGAGAGCCACGTATCCCGATAGAATTCGAAAAGAAGGAAAAAATCCTTTCTCTTATAAGACTTTCTTAAAACATAAAAATGTCTCACATTAGCATTTTAAGTAATGTGATTTAATTACCATTTAACTATTTGGTATTAACATAATCTACAGAAACATTAGATACTTTACATAAAAAAAAAGATATTTAAATCGGAACTTTTAGTTAATTAATAGTATGTGGCAACTTTGGTATAAAAACTTTTATTTTAACAATAATTGGGAGACACCTGAACATATTGTATTTGTTTTAATTAATTGCTAAATATTTAAGACTCGATAATTGTATTATGCTTAGTTATAAAAAATAACTATAAGACTCTATATGTACGAAAATAAAGAAAATTCCAGAAACAGTTATACAATTTACTTATTGTATTGTCACTATTTTAAATCAGATTTACATAAGTACTATTTTAAATCAAATAAATGTAATACTTATTTTTATATGTTTATGAAATATAAATGTATATAGAGATGTGACTGTATACTTGTGCAAAATACTTTAAATGTTTAGACTTAGATTTCTGCAGACATTTATAAGAGAAACATGTAGAAAGCATGAGACATATTATATTACAGACAAATAACGCCATTCATGAAGCGTCTTGAACGTACATTGCATCTGCACTAGACACTTGAAGACAAAAAACAGAAATAGCAAAGAAAAAAAGTAAATTATTTACTTGCAAAGTCAAAACATTTTTTTTCCAACAACAATGCTTACATGGTAGCATTGATGGAAAAATTAGGATAGTTTCTAAATCCAACAATTATGACTTGGTTCCACTAAAGATCTGCCGAGAAGAGGGGTTGATATATATCAAATCTATTGAGTTTCTAAGTCCTCACGTGGCATGGTATGGAAATTTGGAGAATGGAAAACTTCAGATGCCTTTCTTTTCACTTGACTAATGTTGAGAAGTATGAGGCTGGTCAACAATAGCCCTAGTACTGCTTTGAAGAGTGTAGTTTTAAGCAGTAAATCAATCAAGTCAACCTTTTAGCTGTGGCGTGCCAAACCAATCTACCAACATGATTCAGCGTGCCACACAGAAGGACATTTTTGAGACATTTTGATTCCTACGATAATGCATGCAAAGTTAGAGAATAGAGATCAATCGTATAGATCTACAGTTTTAATAGATATTAATTTTGCATCATTTAAAGATACTTCTAAGAAAATAAACAACATGAAATATAACAATATTTATAATAACTAATATACAATTATATTATATAACTATAGTACATATATGTATTTTTAAACATATTTATTAAATTATGAAGTAGACAGCATAAAATATAAGTATTTCCTTTCATTATATTTTAATAAAGAGACAAATAAAAATTTTAATACAACTTAAAACATTATAAAAGTATTTCTGTTAAAATTTTGAGCTTGATATTTATATTATTTTCGTACTAAAATATTTCTTCTTGTGGGAATATTTTTGTAGCTATGGCTAATTATTTAAATAATGATCTCTTAAAGAGAATGTCACATTTCTTATAATATATATCCAGTCAGATCTAAAATTTTTAAATCTTAATAAAACATCAACATTTTAGTACATTTTTTAGATATTACATCTAATTTGTCTCAGTAATATATTTACTGATATAAGTTTATTACTTTTTTCTCTCATTTCTTTGAAGTTTTTTAAAAATCTTGTTAAAATTTCACTTATAATTGTGATTTTTATAAAATTAAGATAATTTTACAAAAATCACACTGTTTAGAGAAATATTAGTATTTATTGGTATTGATTCCTTAAAAAGCATTTATAACATTTTAGAATGCTATTTCTTAAAAAGGTGTGTTCTGAACGTGTTCGGATACCGTAATAGTAAGAAATAACACTTTTCCTCAATGAAATCATGAAAGCTATACTTATTCATAGACTATTTTATTCTACTATACTACATTTATGTTGAATACAAATAATTAATAGTTAACTAAAAAAAAGGATTACGCTAACTGAGATTATATAAGAATAGAGAAAACAAATTTTAATTAAAAAACATTTTAGCCCATTTACATATTACTGATTTTCATTTTCATTAGATGTATTAGTGTTAAGATTGTATACATAAACATAAGAGGACAAATGATTTATATTTCCTTAAGGAAGGCTTATTATAAGCTTGCTTATTAACTTGTGTGTGTGTGTCATTACATGCAGTATAATAAGTAAACCTATAGAATGCAATGTAGTAAACATTTATTACAGTATCAACTGTATTACAGTTTAATATTTGCGCTGTTTAAAATGCAATCATTTTGGAGATATTGTGGAGAAACAAAGGAGAGAAAGAGAGATTAATTTTCTTATCACATATATTAAATACAACCAAATGACCTTGAGCGAATCAATGTCAAAGTTGGACCTCGAGTTAGCTTCGTTCACAACATAATTCAGCGAAAAGATTTTTAATTTCAAAAATTGCTTTTAAATTTGTTTATCAATTAAATTTTCATTTATTAAAAAACTATTTTAATAATATGAAACTTACTTTTTCTGCTCCTAGGCATTTACAACTGACAATGATAATTATAGAGAGTGGAAATTATATTCCATGAAATAATGCATTAAGATGAATTAAAGTTGTAAGAAGATCTTACAATTACTTTAATGGCATTAACAGACAAAATTATTACTTTAAATTTCTCAATTCATTTAGTTTTTCTGAAATAAAAAACTACATAATGGTATTAAGATGATTATATGGATTTTAATTTATACTGAACTGCATACAATACTGTGCGTAATGAGAGGAATAAGACTTATCTCACCTTTAACCCAAATGAAATTCAGTTTTCAATAAATGTGATTTGAAAATTAGAAAATAGAAACACCAGTTTAGTTGGCATCCTTGCTATCTAACTGTAGACTAGAAATATTAGTCCGTCACCAACCCCATATTATGCTGCATTATCTATAACATACATAACTAAATTTTAATTTACATAAATAATACATCTTAGTCTGTGAATTGAAATGCACATCACATCTTTTGCACTTTTCATCATATTCGGATAAGCCCTTATTGATGCATTGCTTTTTATATTATAAAACAGAGATTGGCATTAAGTCGATCGAAATCGACCGGTGGACCGCCAAGACGTTTTGGAGTGACCACCTTTACTAAGACCTAAAACGCGCATACTAAAGGAAACACGTTAATGGAACACCGACGCCACCTGGACTGGATATCGGCTGTGTTAAATGATTTGATAAATGTGTAGACGACACATGTACCTTCATTGGAAGATTTCATTCCAGCTGTAGAGGGAAAAAATCTATATCTGCGATGGTAGCCGCTGAAATGAATTTTTCCTCACATACCGACTGAAAAGGAGAAAAAATATTGACGATCCGCTCTTCCCGCGATAGCACGGGATTGGATATTGAGACATAATCCCACACCCCACACTTCCACGGGATTGGGTTCACGTGTTGATATCATGTCCTGAGACGGTGTGGGATTTGACAGTGAACAAATATAAGTGCATACGTCGGTTTCAGATTCATCGGTTCACATACGTTCTCTGCTCGCAGCATTGGATTAGTCCAGGTCTAACAGTCGCTCATAGTTTTTCAGGCATTGAACTTGACTATTTTGTGTTACTTGGGTTTTTGTATGAAAAATAGTAATCTTCCATATTTTAAAAGAGGGATATAATGTCGAAAATAAGTGAAGAATAAGGAAGAATACTTAAGAAAAGAAAACACACAACTTTAATACAGAATGACCACACCTAAGTCACTGGGTGAACCGTAACTCCTTAAAAACATTAGAAGTAGCCCGTACCCAGAAAAAGTTAGCCCCCACTCTCTTGTTACTGAGTATATTAAGAATACTTTTCCATAGTCAGGACATTTTCATATCCAACAAAAAGTTCTAAATTCTTTTTAAAAAATATGACTAAACACGAATAATCGGATACAATCTTTCCTTTAATCAGGATCAATTATTTAAAAATTCATTTTTGCTTAAATATTTAATTACTGGGCTCTGTACGAACCTGTTGACCGATGATATAATTTATTAAAATATTTCAGCAGATTCAAATATCCATCTCAACTATTTGCGAAAAGTTTACTCAAACAGACTGAAAATACTTTTTTACCAATTTGCCATTGCACAGTATTAGATTGGGACATTTCAGAATCAATCCTTTTCTTTACGGTATCCGACTACGTTCGGAACCGTGATTTTGCAAAAGCGTATAAATGGATAATATTTATGATACTTAGTGTCGCTTAGATTAGAATACGTGTATAAAATTGTTTTGAGAATATTATTACAGTAAAAAATTATTTAAATACAATATTTTAACAAAAAATAAGCATAGAATGACCTATATACAAAACATTCTCCTTTTATGGAAAATGCTTCTATAATAATAATATTTTACCTGTAAATAGCTCTGACTTCCGTACAGAGCCTGAACTAAAGTTTTTGTAATATATAGCTTGGAAGTGAATTTATCCATATTTTAGTACAACAGAGGGGAGAAATTTTAAGAAAAAAATGCCGATAATTATTTCAATTGGTACAGTAGCTCTCTGAAAAAAAATGTGAATCTTTCAAAATTCCTATTTCAGGCTCTCTGGCAAAGTTCCTTACTTTATATAAGCAAAGTATTATTACTATAGAAGCATTTTTATCATAAAAGGAGAACGTTTTGAAAATAGGTCTTCTAAGTTCATTTTTTGTCAAAATATCGCATTTAAATAATTTCTTTTCTTTTGTTCGAGGTCATACGGGAATCCATGGCAATGAACGTGCTGACTGGCTTACAAAAGAAGCTACAAAATTAAGCAATTTGATTCTCATGAGCATTCCGAAATCATATTATAAAAATATTTTTAAGGAAAAAATTATTTCTGATTGGAATAAATTATATCAAATATCAAATAATGCGCTCTTCACAAAGGAATTTATTCCTTCTATTCAGAGTCGGTTTAAAGGCTAAACACTTTCATCCTAATTTTATACTTACCCAGTTTCTAACTGGGCATGGAAACTTTAAAGCCTATTTGAAGCGCTTCAATTTGTCACCTACTGACCAGTGTTCTTGCTCCAGTGACACAGTCCAGGATGTCAAGCATCTAATATTTGCTTGTGCTAAATTCCCTTCCGAAAGACGTACTCTCATGAATTGCCTACAAAAGAACAATATAGCGTGGCCTCCTCCTTTCTCTGCCTTTGTTCAGAGCAAGTCTTCTTTTACATCGTTTTGTGCATATATTAATAGCATTTTTTCTCGTATTGTTTAGATTGTAAATTAAAATTTTTTATTATATTATTATTATTATTATTCGTGTTTTTTTCTAAAATTTACTGTGTATGTGTATGTATCTGTTTTTTTCCTTTTTTTTTGCAAGTGCATATATATATATATATATGTCTGTGTGTATATTCTTAAGTATTTGTGTGTATGTATGCTTTTTATGCATTTGTATTTTGAAAAACTTCTTCTGATCACACATGTGCTACCAAACCTCCACCATTGTATAATTTTAGTTACTGAATGTCTCCGTTTTTGCACGTGAGCAATCTTGTATTTTGATCTGTGTTTATTGCATTTGCATCCCTTCTTGTTCCTTTATGCCTTTTGATTCCCATTTGTGCTTGTATCCCTGTACTTAAAACTTCCTACCACTATTGATTGAGTATTGACTTACGTTTGTAAGCCTTGTGTTATACTTATTGGCACACAAGGAGTCTAAATAGAGTTTCAAAAAAATAATAATAATAATTTTTTATGGTCATAATGTCCTTAAAACAGTTTTATACACGTACTATAATCTAAGCAACACTAAATATCATAAATATTACCCATTTATACACTTTTCAAGGTTCCGAACGTAGTCGGATACTTTAATGTGTGCAAGGTAATATAATTGCTTGCATTCTTAGAATCATCCATCATTTCAACTTTATAAATACAGCAATACTCTCGATTTACGCTACCCGACTTACACGAAATCAGAATTACTCAATTTTCAAATCTCGTCGATTCGTTCTTTTTCATCACTGCCAGAGCCAGATGAAATTGGTAATTTGTTTGAAAAAGTTGTCGATCTTGCCAGGCAAGTAAATTCAGAAGTGGATAGTGATGACGTTCAAGAACTGCTGGATTTCCACAATCAGGAACTGACAGTTAAAGAACTCATAGAAATGTATGAATAAGAGCAAGCCATTGAAGAACTTGAGTCTGTACACCCAGTTCAGTCAGAAGATCGAATGACGGTTGGGAATATAACTAACCTCGATTTAATTGAGAAAGCGTCAAAACTTTTAGAAGATACACACATATATTCCAACTCAAAATGTATTTTTTCAAATAAAACAAGTAATAAAAAATTATTAATATGCTACAAGGAATTTTTGCAAGAGTGAAAAAACTCTTTGAGACGGCTGACTAATGTATTAGGTTATTTATGAAACCTTCTACATTTTTCAAAATAACTTTGATTTGCGATTTTATATTTGTGTTATCTAAGAATTTTTTTAATATTTTTTCTAAGTATGTTTTTTCTCGTCTCCAGCCCCAAGTGAAAACAATCTATATGCATTTGTATGTAAAATCATACCCTACTTACGCTAATTCAACTTATCACTCAGTCCTACCTATCACGTAAGTTTGGGGTATTACTATGTCCCTTTAAGACCCCAAATATTTTTATCTTTAAATATTGAATTCTGCTGATTATAATTACTATATGGACCCCAATGACATAGGGAAAAATAAAAAAAATTCCCGCTCCCACCCTGGAACGTAGACGATACCCGCACGATCGTGCGGGTTGGGCGTTTTCTGAGAAATTTTACGATTTACAGATTTTTTGCCTCTAAGTTGCAGAAAAAACAAACTTAATTTAACTATTGAAGTATAATTAATTCTTTTGTCGACTCATTATTTATTTACTGTTGTGACGGATCTATACGCGTCCTTTAACTAACTCCTTAAGGATTCCTTTAGGGCAAGAATTATTTCAACCAACTTTCACCGAAGACAAGAAAACGTGATTATGCAAATTAATTTTGTGAAAAATATTCTGTATTCACTAGTGTTAGAGAGTTAGTGAAGTGAGAATCGAAGATTAGTGAAGTGAGAATTGAAGTATACTGAAGTGAGGATAGCTCGGATGGGAAGTGAATTAATGCGAAGCGAACAATCCGGCAGTAGTACGTAAACAGTGTAGGACGTATGAAGTTGAAATCTCTAGGAAGTGCTCAAGTCAACTATCAGTGTTTAAGGCCTCGTCTAACGGATAAAGAATTGCAAGGGTTCAGGTACTGTGCTAATATTTTAAGTAGAAGTTACAGAGTTAAATTGTTAGCGCACGTCCGAGATAAAAACGAGCTTGTATAAGTTATCGTAGGAATATATTTGAATGATCGTATATATTATCTCCACGCTATCATGTCTCACCTAAGTCTTCTAAGTGTGGATCAAATTTATCTTAATTGAATTATTATTGTCTCTGTGTTAAATATTGTGACAAAAAACAATTGTAGGGAATCATGTCGTCTGATCAATTAGTTCCTTCCTCACATCTAGCCAGGTTAGAGGGAAAAAGGATAATAATTCCTTATATACACTGGGAAAATCTTTAGAACGTAAACACTGCATTTTTCACAACATGCTTTTGAACTGCTTTCTTAGTTTTCAAATCTGCACTTGCGAGACCTTTAAATGTCATCAACACATCGAAAATGGCTGTACATGTCATGCCTTTTATCATGACATGGCTTTTTAGCAGGCGGATTACAATACTTCGATCTTATTGCAGGAAGAATTACAACATTTTCATCCTCATTATCAATTAAAATACTTTTGTTAGTAGGTGTAGATGCTGCCACGTTTCAGCTATCTCTAACTTAAATTTTAAGCTATCCATTTTGAGCTTTTGGAAGAGTTTCATTTGATATTGCATCTTGTTTTTACTGTGAAACCAAGAACTTGCTTCGGCTATAACAATTAAATGAATGGCTTCAAGAGATTTTGATGATACAGGATGATCCAAAATTGTCTTTATGCAACAAATATTTCCATGTTTATTTTTCATTGCTCTAATCTGAACTTGATTCTTCTTCCAGTTTGCGTCGTTCATATGGTTTGCCCCCAGTATAGTCATCATCCAAAAGATCATTAAGTTAAGAATCTGATCTATTCATGATTTGTAAAATTTCTTCTGGGTGAGAATTTGCTTCCTTTTAGACACCTAAGAAAACTTTTTGGTTAAAATTTAGCACAGTATTCCATGAAAAATAATAAAATGTATCAGAAAAGTCTATTATTTAAAAAAAATTTAAGAAACTAAAAAGATACCCACCAACTCCCACTGGAAACCCTCATTTTTGGGGGGGAGGAGGAGAAAGAAGCAATATAGATGCAGATATCTGTGAAGAGGACAAAAATGCCTTACCCCTCAACAAATTATATGAAAAAGAAAACTAATTGCAAAAAAGAGCGAGAGAAAGAAAAAAGGAGTTTCATCCCAAGAACATTGGTATTAATTATATAACTATATATTTCGTTTTTGTGTTGGCTTCTATCAAAATTATTGAAAAAGAAAACTCGTATGGCAAGTACTTACCTTTACATCTGCAGTGACTCAAGTAACGCCAAACGCGCACGATCGTGCGGGTAAAGAAATCCTGAGTTCTACAAGCAACATTAATAGAGTATAGTTATCATTTTTAAGACTTTACATTTTTTTAAACATTAAGACAAAAATTTGTATTGAAGCAATTAGAAATATATCGATAATCATCTTTTTACGATAGATAAAAAGAAGACATGATTTCGTTGCATTTGTAAACAAAGCTAGATTTGCCAGCTAAAAGTAAAATGGACAACAGCCATCGTCTGTTCATAAAAACTAAGACTTTGCACTTTCTGTAAACCCGTTCGATTGTTCGATTCGGGCTTTTCTTACATACGTCTGTTCCAGAAGCAAACACGTATAGGAATATCTTAAACGCATGATCGTGCGGGTTGGGTCTTAAAGGAGTATATATATGATCAGATATCAATCAATTAAACTTTTTTTTCTTTGTCTGAAATAAATATTAAAAAATTATTCCTTACTAAGTGTAAGGGAAAACTAATTTCTGATATATTTATAAAGAATTTACGTCCTTTCTTCCCTGTCACCCGGCTAGAGGTGTGGGAGGAGCTAAAGGATCATACGACATGATGTGTGGGTCAACTTCAATTATTTTATATTTATCACTAAATTCAACTCACATACAAGCAACACTTAAACAAGATAACTTTAATCAGTAATAGAATGGGAGTTAAACGAGATTGCGTGGGGGAGAATATATTCAATCATGCAGCTCAACTTTTAATATAACCTTATACAGGGCTTAAGTATTTAACGACCTCACTAATAGTTTAACTTACTAAACATCGACTTGATTTAAGATCACAGTACCTGAAATCTTGATGTGTTCTATTCGTTTTGCGTTGACTTTAACACGTCTCCAATAGTTAATCTAATCATATTCTTAATATTCCAATATCTGGCTTCTTACACTGTTTACGTATACGTTTTACTGTCAATTTACTTCACTTCTCATCTATTCACAATTTACTTCACTTCCAATCTATTCTCCTTTCACTAACTCTCAAACTCACAAATAAAGAATATATATATATATATTAAACTTAATTTGAATATCACGCTTCCTGTCTTTTTGGAGAAGGTTGGTTGAAAATACTGGCACAAAAGAATTCCCCAGAGGTTAATTGAAGGACTCGTATAGATCTGTCACAAGTTCTAGATTCAGCCCACATTTTTACAAGTCACTGAAAGGCAGTTTCCTTCATTAACTAGCTGAGACTCGATTTGTGGGCATATAATGTTCTTTGTCTCTGCCTTTTACAGTACAACTGCAAATGTTTCGTTTCAAATGTGCATAACATCTTATTTGCCTTGACTCCAAACTGATGTAATTTCCATGAAATAATTCCAAAGCGAAGATAATTAAATTTTTACTTTTCATCAAGCTAGGAATCACTTGAAACCCATAAAACATTTATTACGGATTTCATTATCAAATCCTCTTATTTCAGCCAATAAAAACCGAAATAAACATTTAGAGTGGACTCTAAGTTCTCTTATATTGCATTTCATGAAAAAAAAATACGATAAACTTCGCATCGTAAGATTTAAATCAAATTACTACCTAATTATTTAAACTCTGTAATTACACTTTTATTAACAATTAATGTAGAAATACTTTAAACCTTTTAAGACCTGCAGTTTTCCCAATTAAATATTTTCCTAATTAAATAAATTTGAAATGAGCATTTTAAGTTTAATTTGACTACTTAAAATAAATTAATGGATTGGAAGTAGTTACAGAAGCCTCATTAAACCATTTTGTTTTATTATTTTTTTAACTAAATTTAAGATTATACCTGCATGACGTTAAGATGAATCAAACAGTTATAATTTGCTACATTAACATAAATTCTTTTCAAAATATCTATTTAATTGTAACTATCATGCAAGCATATTTTGACAAGTATTTATTGATTCATAATTATTGAATTGTAAGGCACGATTCAGAAATTTATAACCAGTACCAAAGAAATTAAATTTTCAAATAAAATTCAATGCTATTTTACAATTTATTTATAACGTAAGTTCTTTGCTTCATCTTGATTTTTTTATACCTCTCTATGTTCTTTTTTCCATCAGTTTTTCCCAGGCACATCTTAAGGTATCCGAACACATTGAAAGTGACCAAATTCAGTCAAGACAGATATTTTTGTTTTTTACTTTATTGAATAGAGCTATCTTTTGACTTTACGAAACATACTTTGTTTTGTTTCTACACTACCTAGAGGCCAAGTTACAATCAATTTTATAAAGTTAGAAAAACCGGAAGTGGGTTTTTGATGTACCAGAAGTTGGCATTTAAATTGCTCAAAATCTACCATGACGAGTCTCATAACTCAAAATATTATACATGTATTTCTATAAAAATTTTTGAACCTCATATTTATGTTATTTTCTAGATAATGTACTAAAATATTTCGTATTGTATGAAAACTTTTTGAGTTATGGCTTGTTATTTAAATAATGGTCTCATAAAAAATGTAACATTTCTTATAATGTTTACTCAAACAGCTCTCTAAAATGTTCAAATTTTAATAAAAAATTAAAATTTTAGTACATTTTCTAGCTAAATGCATCTAATTTATTTTCGTAATACTTTTACTAATATATGTTTATTTCTTTTTTCTCTAACTGCTTTGAAGTTTTTCAAAAATATTGCTAAAATTTCACTTATAATTGTGATTTTTGTAAAATTCAGGTAATTTATTTTAAATTTTGATAGGTAAATATATATAGTAATATTTATTGGTATTGAGTCCTAAAAGAGCATTTATAATGTTTTAGTATCCTATTTTGTTAAAAAGTACTCCGAAAGTGTTCGTATACCTTAAAATAACATATTTAGCAGTAATAATTTGAAAATTACTAGCTATGCTCAAATATCATATATGTTTCATTATTCCTTTAATTTGCAAAACCATTATTAAACGATTGATTACTTACGCATCATACTTAGAAGTAGGAAAATGGTTTTTGATACTGATATTCGTAATTTTGAATCAAGATTAAGGCATCCGACTACTTGCGACAACTTTTATTTTTAAAAAAATGGAGATATGTGGATTTTTTTGTTGCCTTTAGCTTTGTTTAGTACATTTTAAGAAAAATATGCTAAATATAGGAAGAGAAAAAGAAATTATTATTACTAAAATGGGAGAGAAATAGATAAAAATTTACAAAAAATAACATAAACGCGGTCCATTCTGTACCAAAAGTTTATGAACAAATTTTCAATTCTGATGTGTTGCTGTGTTATTCATTTTTTAAATGATCTATAGGATAAGAGATATTTTAATTTTTACAAAAACTAGAGCACTTTATCTTAGTTATTATATGAAATTGCTTCAAAAAACAGTGATTATATTCACATAAGGGACTGTAACTTTTGTAATAAAACAGTGATTGATAAATCTGATGATCAAAACATTTCTACTGTTATACAAAACATACATACAAAATTTCAGTTAATTATTTTCAAAACTTTTTGAGGAATCGCGCTGTCCCCGTTTGAGCATTTTCAAAAAAACACATTTCGAGTAAAACGCGTTTCAAAGTATGACATCCTGTTTAAAGCGATGTCATTTGCTTTTACTAAAACACTTGTAGTTTTTGTTTTAGTGAACGGAAAATAATAAACTTGGTATTTTTATAAAGCTAATAAGTGGCTTTCAAAATAAATCATAAAAAATTTGTTATTTGTTGGCAAAATTCACAATTTTAGAATAGTCGGACTTCATAATGGATGCGGAAGATAATTGTGGATCTTACTCTCTAAACTTCCGTATCACGTCAACGTATAATCCTTTGAGTCTCAGTATAGTGGAGAAGTATATTTATTAAATACATACCCCACGATTTTTTAACTCAGATTTATGACAAGAACGGCATTTTATCTATTGATTTTCATCTCATATAATCTACGCAATGTCAAATGAGCATTTAGAAGATCGGTTTGATTCATAGAGGGGTGATGATTATACAAAGATGGTTATTCTTGAAATTGGGTATAGAAGGTGTGATAATTAAGTTCCCAGACTGCGCATGCCCTAGCCGTAAGGCTTGGTGTGAAAGAATGGAAATGAAATATAGTTGACTTTGATCCTTCAGATGATGGTAACATGTTATTTAATCCCATCTATCTTGTTCAGTTTGATTTTTATCCTTGTTTGAGAAAGACGTCGTTGTGTCGAATTGCCGAATCATAATAGACGTAAAAATCGAGCTGCGCATAAATTTGAAATTCCTCGCGGAATTAAATATTTAGAACTGAATGTTTTAAATTGTTAAAGGAGTGTTTTGAGATAACAGCACGTCACATAGTCAAATTGTTTGCTGAAGATGATGAACGTTCCTGTCGAATTGTGACATCAAGAACAGGTGATGCTCATCATTTTTGTTCAATATTACTAGTATCATCATGATTGAAGGGGCACCTCTAGGTCAAACGGTAAAACAGCAGCATCACATTGAAGGCCTTAGAAAGTTTAGAGGAAGAGTGAGGAAGAAAATGCAAGATCCGCAAAGCAGCAACACTTGGATTTTGCACCCAGACAACGTTTTGGTGAACTTTGTGCTTGCTCTCTATAATACAAATCTGGTGGACTAACGCATTACTCTACTTCAGCATCCACTGTACTCACCAGATCTCGCACCATAAGACTTACCCTATTTCTTACAGTAAAAAATGGATTGATGGGAACATATTTTCAGTCTATCGCAGATGCAAAGGTAAAAACGACACATTTACAGAATGTAGTGACACCTAATTAGCAACAGCACTACTGTGAACGGTGGGAAACTCGTATGCAGCTATGTATTGATACGGAAGGGGAGTATGTTGAAGAGGATTAAAAGGTGTTTGTACATTGTTTTCGATAAAGTTAATTTTTAAGACTAATCCGTTTATTTAATTGTCACAGTAGTATATCCATGATTCGACTGAAAAACCTATGGACAAGAATACATAAACGTAAAAAGATGGGCACCATCAGCAGTAACTCAGTTCAGAACAAATCTTCCAATTATTATTTTCTTTAAATTAATTTTCCAAATCCCTTAAATTATCAACAAAATTATTACTTCTAATTCAAAATACATATTTATTACCTGAAATGTAGCCATCGTTTTACATTTCTAATTTGCATAAATAACGTCGCTTTATTTTATTTTACTCAGAGAAAACTATGCGTAGGAAAGAACTTTTAACATTCTTCAGACAATTGACAAGGAGCGTTGTTTTTCCCCCCCAAAGAATTAAAGGCGAACATTTTCTTTCGCTCCGTGATTCTTAAATCTTTAGGATATCCGACAGTGTTATGATAGTTGATGAGAAAGCCAAGGATTTTTGATGTGTAACATCTTTCCTCTCCATTGCTGGAGATTTGTGGGAGTGATTTCGTGAAAAGGGACGGAAATGCGTAACTGGAAGTTGGGGAAGCGCGCCCTATTCAGTGAAGTTCTGTTTTTTCTCCTTCATTCGGGAGGGGCTCCGCCCCCATCCCCCACCCCTGCGGTCTAGGCCGTGGAATCTTTGTTTTTGTTTTCTCACTTTAGGATCAGAGAAGAAGCTAAGTCCTTTATGCAGGTACGTGGTTAGACAATGACGAACGTGCTTCGATACCTGACTTCGATTGCTGCGTACAATTTAAACGACCGGGCCACAAAGCTGGTGGTGCTGCGATCTATTGTAAACAGAACAACTCACATGTTGTGGCTCGACATATGTATATTACTTATCGTCAAACAAGTGGACTGGGTATTGTTAGTCAAGATACTGGGGACATATGTGCGGCAAAATGCTTATTTTAAAATGGACAAACAGTGATTTCGGTGGTCGTATACATTTCTCCGAATCAAACGGTTAAAAAAATTAAGGATTTCCTTTCATTTTTTTACTTTTACCATATACCGAAGGTGGTACTGCTTTTTTTATAAAAAAAACAATATCACTCGCTTCTCATGATTTTGAGTGGTGATTTTAAAGTTAACTTCAGTTTGCTAGAAGCCGAGTCACTCATAGCTTTTTTGAATGATGAACTCAAGCTCGAAATGAACCCAAATCGAAATGTTTCGACAACTAACAGTGGTAGTGTTATTGACGCTATTTTTCAACGGTTTTTAAATACTTTGAAAACACAAGTATATGTGTCATATTTTATTTATCATAAGCTATCATTACCGCTTTTCCCCAAATTGAACAAGAATAATTATTTTTGATAAAAAATTGCATTACTCCTTGCGTTAATTAAATAAAATTTTTATTAAAGATATATAATTATTCTATAGAAAATCAATTCCAATCATACTCGATTCATTTTTTTTTCAGGATTTAAGTTGCTATTGCGAATTTACCACAATGTCGCCCATCCGGTATAGTGGTTAGTGACGCTGGCTGCTGTGCCGTAGGGCCTGGGTTCGAATCCCGGGGAAGACTTGGATGTTTGCAAATGTATAGTGCCTTCGCTCCATGGGGTACTCTAAATAGCCGTCGAGCCGCAAGTCCTCTCGTGTGGTTGGTGGAAGGGGAAGATATGTGGGAAATCCCTGACCAGTCCCAAGGGGTTCTCCCTCAAAATTGAGGTGGAACCGAGCCAAAACGTACTGTCACCTGTATGTGCTCAAAGCTACGGCTAACTACAGGCGTACAATATAACCCGATGCCATGATGAATTTCGTGGGCCTTGATCTGATTTCATCAGACAGGTGGCATTAGCAACAATAACATGTCAGATGTTATGCGACTACTGTAAGGCTCGTCTCTTTTTTTTTAAATCTCACGCTAAACACAAGGTAAACAACATTCATAAGACCGGCATAGCTACAAAAAAAGCGATAATTAAGTTTCTATTTGAACTGATATTTAAAACATACGATTTTGAAAAATAATTTAGTACTCATACCTAAATTTAGGCCTATAACGCGCGCGCGCGCGTTCTTTTTTCGGGGGGGGGGGAGTTATTGTTGCGATTGCAACTTTAAAGGTAACATATGCTGAAGATGTTCTGGAACTTTGTCTGTTAATAGTTTTCAGTTTCTGAAAAAGCTGAGTTGGCTTAAAAGCTCCGAGTTATTAATCCTGTAACTATAGATGCTAAATTATTATTTTTTACTTTCTTTGAAAAGTATTTTAATGTATTTCTTTCACGATAGAATCTTTATTGGACTAAGTATCTTTAATTATATCCCATGCATTTTAAACATGCTTCTCTGAAGGTACTATATGAAAAACTTGTATTTAGTTCCCTTTAGTAGTAATTTTATTTATATGAAACTGCCTGGAAGAACAGTCGTCAGATTTTTCTTACCAAAAAACATCTTTCTAACACTTACTTTATGCGATTAGTTATTTCCAGTTTTATCTTGTTGCTTTCAGAGGAATTCGTCGTGTCAAATAAAAACTTCAAATGATCTGGCACCAGATGCTGCTGTGTTAAATAAAATTTCACTTTAAAACTGAAGTCTAAAAAGTATTTGCTTAAATGTTAATGGTGACAAAGTGAATTTTAGTTCAACAGTTAAAAAATTTAATTTAGCAGTTGGTCGTGTAATCTATTCTTGTTTGAAAAGTTGTGGTTGTTAAACCTGAAAGGAAAATAGGGAATAGATAAACATTTTTACGCATTTGAAGACAACTTTAAGATGGGTAAGAAGATTCAGAATTTCTTATTTAACATACAAGTAAATTCAGCTGGGAAACGAAAGAAATAAGAAAGGAGTGCTAAATGTGATGCTTGAAAAAATTTTCAGTGAATCCGTCAATCGCAATTAGTAAGCTACGTTTATATATCAGCATATTAGTTGAGACTTCCTTTCATTTGAAAGAAGTTTCCAGCAATTTAAAATTCTTCCTAACAATTTAATTATATTTTCAGGTTGTCTACAAAATCAGAAACTCTTTTTAAAAATTTAGCAATTTGAATAAATTAGCAATAAAAAGGGGTTGTTTTCATTTAGCTCTAATCGCTTAACAACTTGGTTTTCGAAGTCAATTGTAAATTTTTAAAGAGTTTTTAAAGGGAAGGTGTTTAATATGCAGATATTATCTCTTATTTGTTTAATTATAACGAGTGCTCTTATTTAAAAATGCAACAACAGCACAACCGTTCTGGCTCTTACAAGTATGGGGTTTTTTTTTTAAATGTTTTTGTCCTTCTCTAAAAAAGTCAGCAAAGTGTTACTTGTAGATTTATGTATAATTAAAAAGAACTTGAAGATTATATATAACATAGATTGACATCTTGCATAGAAGAAATCTTTAAACGTAAATATGTGTGAGAAAGTTTTGTGTCTTCGAGCATTTAGAAAATGTACTGCATAAACTTATAAGCTAATTAATTAAATAAGAACAGTAAATGAATGGAAAAAATAACTAAGCAATACATTCATTTCTCAGAAGCTAATTTTTATTTGCATATTTTGCAAGCATACAAAAATCTACTCCTATATAAGAACTTCAAAGTTTTCTTAAAATATTTCAAATTTAATATAATGGTGCCATTTTTCTATAAGTTAATTTTATATGTTTATTATTTATTTTTTTATTTACTAGAGAGAAAAATATTTGTTTTAAATCATCTTGAAAAAAATACAAAACAAAGACATAAAAAAGTTCATATATTTGTTTTTGCATAGGTATTAAAGCTGTTGATTTGCATGAAGAATTTTTCCTGTGTTTTTTAAAAGTGTTAACATAAAAAATTCATTTTTAAGAAATTAAGGTTCTATTACAGTGAGTTTTATACTTTTTTCTCTTTATTCCTTGATCTTTGTTTTAAATAGATTAATTCTCTACTTCGGAATAAGTTATTTGAGTCTGAAAATTACTGATATTGTTGTTATTTTTTCATTGCCAAGTTTCTACAAAAGATAATTTTTTAAAATTCTTTTTCAAATATGTGCTTAAATCTTCATTTTTTGCTTTTTGTGTTTAGTCTTTTGTCTTTTTTCAATTGAAAATAAAATTATCTGCCAAGAAATTTCCATTTAAAAGCATTTTTGTTCAAGAAATATATGAAGGTAAAATTAAAAATTTTTAAAAGTAAAATGAAATATTTAAGGAAATAAAAAAATGCAAACAAACATCTTTTTCGTACAAATGGTCAAAAGAATCTTAAAGAATATTACATGACGATATTAATCCTTTAAAGAATTAAATGACATGCTTAAAAAAATGAAATGTTCGACTTTTAAAAGAATTTTATTACAATTTTCAAAAAAAAAATGTTTACTTTGATTTATTCCTGTACCTAATCCCTTCTTCAAATATTTTCATCTTGAAATTTTGAAGAATATATGAATAAGTTAAAAGAAGAAGAAACAAAAACGGAAAGATAAAACAGATTTATCCTGGCATATTTCAAAACTTCGGAAATAGCTCTCAAGACAATAATATGAGATCTGTCCTTACATAGTAATGTATTTGCAGTAAAATTATACTATAGGGGAAATAATAAGATATAGACAAATGATCCTATACACGAGAAGCGAATACTTTTTTATTTGGAAAAAAGAATGCTTATTTTTTATGCAAATAAATTTTATAAATTACCAGACATTTTAGGCGTCATTTCCCTTGTTCATTGAATAATAAATTCTGTTGCACCAGCATAAAATAATTTAACATGGAATAATTTATGTTAGAATTTATTTGCTATGGTTTTTATGTTATTTTCTTGTTCGTTCACATGAGGAAAAAGTACTTCAATAAAACTTATATCAACACGAGTTGGTTTGCTAAGAAATATATTTTAAAAAATGTTTGTGGATGCAGCGACTAGCGATTTTTTTCCCCAATTTGATATTATGTAATATTCTTATCTGAATGATAAGTGATATTTTAATTTATTTGAAATGTTTCGAAAAACATTTCAGCATGATGGATTGGCTGTTTCTTTAAGTCGTACTTTGAAACTATACCAAAACTTATGGAAACAGACCTTATAGTTATGATCCACAGTCAAGTGATGAGGAAGAGTTGGGTCTCACTTTTCCCAAACTTCCACAACACACCTGTGGCATTGGTAACCCAGTGGTTATTGCCCCGAACTTGTGGCCTTTGTGTCACTGGATCGAGCCCTAACGCCAATGAAGACATGCTGTGTAAAGAGGCTAATGCACGTAAAAGATGTAGAGGTTCAAAGCTCCCCGTTGGCGTGGTGAGGTAGTTTGCTGCAGAGGGTTGGGAGCTTAGGTGTCGTCACCAATAGACCTTTATAATGCGATGTTAACACTCACCACACACCCACGCGAAAACTTTCAACCTCAAAAGATTTAATGTGCATCAGGCTCTCTACTCAGCCTTTCAACCTGTAGTTTAACCCCTTAACTGCTACCGACATAAATATACGTTACACTAAACCTGCACGTCAATGCCGCTGACGTATATATACGTCTTTCTTAAATGCAATCCTTTTCTTTACCCTAATATCAGTAATAATGTTCTGAAGGCTTCGGACTGCAGTGAAATAATCTTGACAATGTTGGTGGAGGATTTACATGTTTCAGAGAAAAATTTATTTGTGTGTGTGTGTTTATGTCTTTTCTTTTCCCTCTATTATACCACATACGCACGCCTATGTGAAAAAGGGTGGCACTGGGGAACGAATCCCTTACCTTTTTAATCGGCAGTTAAGGGGCTAACTCCAAAAGTATCACGAAAGATTTTTAAAAACTGTGTATAAAGATTTTTGTATACTTTCAGGGCTCAAAAATCAACACTGCTTTCGAATATTCGTTATTTGACAGATTTTGTGACATCTTACACTTAATTATTCATAAAATCCAATTCTTTTGCTATAAAAAAAATAAGAGCTTGAATAAATATTAAGTAACAAACATTGTTTTCTTGTAACCAAATATAAGACCTGAAAATTTTTAAAAACTCTCAGAAAAAAACTATTTTATTCTAGTAAAATGCTATTTTCTCTTTTTATTTTATTTAACAAAACACTTGGTCTAAATTACCATAATAATGTTTTTATACATTCGTGACTTAAAATTATGCTGTTTGTGATGTCATGAAATATATTTTAATTAATAAAATGCATCAAAAAGCTCTATTGTCCTTAACTTATGACAGTAATGCAAATAAACCGCCTGAAAATATTTTCCAAAAAAGAAATCTATTATTCATTCTATTTTCTAGCATTGTGTGAATATGTCCCATACTACGACATACAAAAAACCTGCTATACGTAAGACTAAATGTACTAAGTAATGAAAAAAGACATATCTTTCATTACAAGGAGCAATTTCTATCACCGAACAAGCAATATTCCTCAGAGAAGTATCTCCTTTTTTTTCCCTACTTACCGATTCCCATTCATTGATCTTTTTCATAAAGCTTTATGATGTGTGAGGCTCAAGTAGCTTCTTTGTATTGTGGAGTCCTTACAACTTTTCTGGAAGAAAAAAACTTAGGATCCTAACAATTTTCTTTCTATCAGTGATACGTTCCTTTCTAACACAATAAAGTTGTAATGAGAGATTTTTTTTAATATGAAATTGTTATATTGTTGTTAAATGAAAAAATAAAATTATTATATGAAATTGTTATATTGTTGCTAAATGAAAAATAAAATTGTTATATGAATTTTTTATATTGTTGCTAAATGAAAAAATAAAATTTTTATATGAAATTGTTATATTGTTGTTAAATGAGAAATAAAATTGTTATATTGTTGCTAAATGAAAAAATAAAATTGTTATATTGTTGTTAAATGAAAAATAAAATTGTTATATTGTTGCTAAATGAAAAAATAAAATTGTTATATGAAATTGTTATGTTGTTGGTAAATGAAAAAAATAAATTGCTATAGGAAATTGTTATATTGTTGTCAAATGAAAAAATAAAATTGCGATATGAAATTGTTATATTGTTGCTAAATGAAAAAATTAAATTGTTGCATGAAATTGTAATATTGTTGTTAAATTAAAAAATAAAATTGTTATATGAAATTGTTAATTGTTAGTTTTTATTAGAAAACTTAGCAGCACGTCGGCTAGACAATTCTCCTTAAATTAGCAGTAAATAATTCGAAAAGTTGATGATTTCTGACAAAATCCTACCGATATATAGTTGTAAAAAATATTCTGGTGACATATTTTACATAAAGAAGCACTAAAAATATAATTCTATGCTTCTGTTTTTGTTACTTATGCCACCTGATCGACATTAACATCAGATCAAGGCCCACTAAATTCACTGCAGCTAAGGGCTAGAATTTTATGCCTGTCGTTAGCTTTGAGCACCTTGCAGTTAACAGCACGATTTTGCTCGGTTATTCCACCCCAATTTTGAAGAGAACACTCTGTGGCGTGGTCTGGAGTCTCTCACCTCTTTTCCCCTTCCACCAACCTCAAGAGAGTACTTGCGGCTTGACGGCTCGACGTCTATTTAGAGTACCCCATGCAGGGAAGGCACTATACATATGCAAACATTCATGCCTTTTCTGGAATTCGAACCCAGGCCCTACGGCACCGCAGTCAGCGTCATTAACCACTATACCGGATAGGCAACACTGTGCTTCTTGATATTATATATTATTTTCTGTTGATTTTTTTATCCGGTCACCAGAAAAATTTTTAAAATATTAAGACATACTTCAATCTGTAAAAAACATAAACACATTCCTTAAAATACAGAGATCATATTAACAGTTTTTTTTTATATCTAATGGAATATTTCATCTAATTTTTCTGAGGCCAAAGTAGCCTAACTGTGTTATGATCACAAGCTCATGGCTGACATTTCATGAGGTCGAGCCCTCATACTCATGCAGTACCACTGGCCGTGTAGAGAGGTTGATGCAAGGCGAATCAGTCGAGGCTAAATGTCCTCCCGTAGATGTAGGGTGGAAGTTCGGAGAGAGGGTTCCAGAACTCAGGTGTCGTCCTCATCACTTGAAAGTTGTTAACGATCACGTGGTTCGTCACTAATAGTGCTCGTGTTGCCTTATGGAGTTCGACATTTATAAACGCTCACTCACATCTAGGTTTCCTTTTTAAATCATATATTTGTAATGATCATGCTGTTTGAGCTTGTATGTTTAAGGTATACGACTACCTTAAAATTGTGAATTCTGCCAAAAATTGACAATTTTTTATGATTTATTTTATAGACAATTTTATTAGTTTTATAAAAATATCAAGTTTATTATATTCTTTTCACTAGAACAAAAACTATAAGTGTTTTAGTAAAACCAGATGTCATTACTTTAAGCAAGATGGCATACTTTAAAACGCGTTTTTCTCGAAATGTGTTTTTGAAAATGCTGAATCGGAGCCAGCTATTGCTAATAAAGTTTTGAAAATATTTAACTAAAAATGTTTGTGTATGTTCTGTATAATAGTAGAAATGTTTTAAACTTCAGATATATCAATCACTGTTTTATTACAAAATTTTTAACTTCTAATGTTAATATAATCACTGTTTTTTAAAGCAATTTATATAATAACTAAGATAAAGTGCTCTAGTTTTTGTAAAAATTAGAATATCTCTTATCCTGAAGGTCATTTTAAAAATGAATAACATAGCAACACATCAGAATTGAAAAATTTTCATAAAGTTTTGGTACAGAATGGGCCGCGTTTATGTTATTTTATGTAAATTTTTACCCATTTTTTCCCATTTTATTAATAATAATTTATTTTTCTCTTCTTAATTTTTGCCTATTTTTCTGAAAATATACTAAACAAATCTAAAAACAACAACAACAAAAAATCCCCGTATTTCCATTTTTTTTTTAGAAAAAAAGTTGGCGCAAGGATTCGGATATCTTAAGTAATCTGCTTCACTTTGAATGGAATTAAAAATAATTCTAAATAAAACTTAAGCATCTGGATCAGTATTCTAAAATACTCTCAAATCAATATTTTAAATTGTATTCTAATTAACATCACATTTAATTCTCGCAACGATCTATTTACGGTGTCGTTTTTGAAACTTGATCGTAACAAAATTAAGAAGTTTTCTTGAAACTTCAAATTACAACATTAATATACAATCAATCAATCAATTTTGTATATTAATGCTAAAAAATAATAATATTATGAGCGAATAATTAATTCATATATTCTAAACTTTTACTATCAGTATTTAAGTAGTAAATCAATTAGTACCTTGTGTACATTTCCTGAGCATGAGTAATTGATTCATGAAATGTTTTCTGAGTTATATATATATATATATATATATATATATATATATATATATATATTATAAAACCTAAGTACAACTACTCTAGATAGTAAGAAATATTAGCCACAGTATATACATTAGCCTCCTGCCTTTGGAACCAAGATTACAGGTTCAAGCAAAATTTTGCGGCTAGCCAAACTTCACATGTAATTTGCCTATACTTTGGGTCATAGGGAAAGGAAGGAATATTAAGAGAAATCTAAATATGGCAAATAAAGGACGCAATACTATTAATATATAACGATAAAATTATAGACTACTATTGATTACTAGCACAGAGTTATATTCGATGCAAAGATCTAGATAATAAAACTTAGTTCGTTAGTACAGCAACAGATTATTTTTTCCGCCAGATACAAAGGAGTATAGTAGAACCACATAAAATTAAAATTAGTAAATTATGATAAAATTATATTAAGTCTATATATATATACATTATACTTCCTACTTTTCTTCCCTTTTAAACTTTTTATACAAATTTTACAGTAAAAACACAATGTAAACACCCTTGGGTATGACACACCCTGCGCGAAAACTTTAGGTCGTTTTTTTCACTCAAGTGATGCCGGGTTAAGAGAAGATCAGATGCAAATTCGTCTTAAAGATTTTGAAATCTGTTTTACAAAGGATCAGAAATTTTCCTCTTCAAAAGCAAAACATGTAATAGCTTAATCCAATTCGTCAAGTGAGAGTAAGCAATGAATAATAATGGCAATACATGTTAGACATATACTGACAACAACCTGATACATAAAGAATTTTTTGAAAAAAATCATCATAATGAACACTTGCAGGTATAATGAAGTTTTTGTATATTTATTGTGAAAGATCCATCATCAATAATAACACCCAAAACACACCACATAGAGCTATCTCTTGGTGTCTTCTGCTTGATAACTCAGCCCTCTCCATAAAACAGTTCGTATCCATTAGAAGATACAGCCACTCATTCTATGTAATCACCTGATCTTGCTCCAACAGACTTGTTTTTACTTCGCACTAAAAAAATTCTAAAAATATATTATTTATATATTTCACACATTTAAAGCCTACGACAAGGTTCTTCCTGCTATAGGAAAGAAGACTTCGCAATTTTTGGTAATTATATAGTCGTTGTTAAAAGTGCATAACAATCTGTGGAATTTACTTCAAAGGAATGTAAGTCATTTTGCCTGATTTTAATAAGAATTTGTAGTCTCTTAAGACATTTATTAATTTGTGTTGTAGTACCTTATATTCTACTATGCTTCTTCGATGTATAATAATGGATGTATAAATAATTTGGTTATAAATATACCATAAAGGAAATTTTTCAATAATTTCCTAGTAAATCTATGAATAACTATAATAACTATATAACTATTTTAAAACAGAAAGAGACTTGCGGAATAAATCTCTTTTAATTTTTAACATTATTCAAATTATTAATTTGCTTTGAAATTACGCAAAATTTCTACAATTGTGACTTATTTGAAGTATAAAATTATAATGTTAAAAATGTCTCAGAAAACAAATATTATTTTATTTCTAGATTAAAAACTAATTTCACTGGAATGAAATTTTATTCTTTACAGAAACATATAAACAGCAATCAAATTTCATACAAAAAATTCCAAACATTGAATTCATGCACAAAAAAAAGTATAAATTTCAATTTGTATTTCCTTTATAGAAAAATCCAACAAGAGCGAATGAAAAAAATAGTGAAATTAGATCGTAAAATGAAATAAAAAAATGAACAAATTAAAGATTCCAATTCTTATATAAAAAGTTTCTTCCTCTGCATACATTATAATGGGAAAAAATAATCGCTATTTCGATCATATCCTTTTTTCCCCTTTTTTTATCCTTATCCAAATAACCAGGAAAAATTAATGTTTCATATGAAGAAAAAGATCTTTCAATCCGGAAGAAATGGGTTCCTTTTTTGTTGCCGTTTCGAATATGCATGGCCACTAACATAACAGAACAAAAGATGTGACACTGAAGTTTCAAAAATTTAATCTTCGGCACTTTTTTCCATGGTTTATTACATTCACTCCTTCAGATAAAACGTTCTTTGGAGTTTCATAATTTATAGTATATAAAATAGGTGAACAATGAGGCATTCTTGTTGAGGTTCAATAACCCCTTATTGGCGGCACTAGCCGACAAGTTATAATCTCTAACTTGTGGCCAGCGCTGTTTTTGTCGAGACTTGCTGGGTATAGGGACTGACGGACGTTAAATCTGTAGAAGTTCATGGTCGTCACGTTGATGTGGTGTCGAAAATTTGAGAGTGAAAAACCTGTTCGGGTCTCGTGTTGGCCCCTTCATCGTATTCCAAAAATGTGAGATCTATCGCTGATAATCGTTGTGTAGCTTCGAAATTAAACTTTACAAGAAACTAATCTCAGCAACCCTATAATGCATCCTAGAAAGTGTTCAAGTATTCTATACAAATTAAATATTGTACAAGGTAAGACAAAGAGAAATTAAGCATTTCATTTCGAACAGAAAACGAATTAAGAGAAGTAAAATGTTTTTGTAAGATAAATGCTATGTTAAAATGATTTAATGTTTTACACAAGAAATCAAGATGTAATCTAGTTTTTTCTTAATGAAATACAATTCCAAAATAAAAGAAACACTGTTATTCACAATAAGATAGGAAGACTGATGAAATGAATAAAATGTTTATTTATCTGTGTTTAAAAATGCAATTTTATTGACAACTGATTCAAAAATCAAACTCAAATTAAATAAATGGTGAATGCTTTAAATATCATGTTAAGCAGCGGAGAAGCACACATAAAATTCTATTTTTCTCTACAAAAATCATTGATGCATTTCATGTGTTAGCATCTATAAGAGGACTTATCCTTAAATTTGAAACAAGTATTGTTAAAGTACTATCAGAGAATTGTGTTGGAATTTGGAGAGTGAGAAATATAGAACATCACATATAACAACAACAATATGTTGACGTGTGCGACAACAATTTTAATGGAAATCTGGAGTCATGGAGATGTATGCTGTCCTAATGAATTGGAGACAATCGATATTCGAGACTGCCAAATGAAATTGTTTCCATACTAAATGGCAGTAACTTAAAATCATTTCAAATTTTAGCAAAAAATAACATCTATGGATTTGATGTCAAAGTTAAAATGAAGAGTAATTAAACGGTATTGGAGCTAAGCTGGGCACATCTATGCAAAGAAGTTAAAAAAATGTGAAAAATAAAAATAAGTTACTTGGTAAACATAAGCAAGGAAACCTTATTGAAACCTATGCAGCAATGTCGTGAAAGCCAAAGACAAGCAACACGTAAACTTCTAAATTCAATGGCCTATTGATCAGACCACTCATAAAAGCCCGGTGGGCCACAAGTTGAGTTTCATTGCTCTAGGATATTTTAAAGGATAAGTATTCGATCATTCACAGATATTTCAATGATATTTTTCTGAGAGATTTCTCTTTGAATTATTCCTCAATGTAACTCTTTCAGTTTTTAGATTGCAAAGTTTTAGAGAATTTTTGATAGGAAATATGCAGAAAATTCCATGATAACATATTTCCAGTCCTCGAAAACTATGCTCTATGCAACAACAAAACGATTATCCACTCTAACAAAGTGAAAAGCAAAACTAAAATCTTGAGAAAATTTTAAAGAAAAGCTTCAAAGGATCTTCCAAAACAAAGGCAGATAGATATCGAAAACAAGAGATGGAATGCATAACATTCATTTTTCATCTCTTTGAAAGGAATGTCTCTCAGAGTATCCAAAATCCAAGTATTAACTAAAATTAGAATAGTTATGGTTGAAAAATTTTACAAGAAATAGTTTCTTAGGTTTTTTTTTAAATCTGTACTGACATTGGAAAAGAAATTTCATAATATTTCAAATAATCCAAAGATATTTGCTCAAGACGATTTTCAAAACCCCAATTTTTCTCGCAACAAAATTATATATATATATATAATCTACACTTTATTATTTTTTCCCTGGGAAGATTCAATTATCCGTTTATTTTTCAATTCAAAAGTATTATTCTTCGACCAACGAAACAAAAAAAGCATTGATGTCTCAAGCACTGTAGTTTCAGAATGTAAGCAAACTATACACAGAAATATATCTCTTCAGTAGATGAAAGAGTTACTACCGAAGAGTAAGCAATACTCCAAGGAGTGACACATATCCTCCTACTTCAGCCCGCTCTTGCTCTTCCTTTGATCTTTTCTTAGAGTTTTGTGGTGTGTGAGGTTCAAGTAGCTTCTTTATGTTCTTTTGTGATAGAAATTACTGATTCTAATTTTTCTAGGATATTGTGAGGTTATTATTTATTTAAAAAAATATTTTGGGGATTTTACTGAAGGTTTTGTGGGGATTTCAAAGACGAAATTTAAATAATTAAAAAAGTTAGGGAAATACTGATCACTACGTGCTTAGCTATGCACAAATAATAAAAATAAACTGTGCTCAAAGAAAGATAATATAAAAATGTCTCAAAAATATAATAGAAAAAATAATTTTAGGTGAATGTTCTCTTATTCATTCTCAATATATTTATCTTTAACAAATTACAAATATTTTTAATAATAATTAATCTTCTTTTTACTAAAGAATGTTAATCATTTATTCTTTGAAATGATGTAGATTATTACACTTATACGTTATATTATTAAAATCCTTAACTTTTTGCATTATATCTTTAAAAAAATAGTTGACTTCTCCATACAGCATGCATTAGCTCTAACAACAATTTTAGATTTTTCAAAAATATTTTTAATTCTTAAGCACTTGATAATCTTTAGGTCATCATATGTTCAAGCGTTTTATACCTGTTCATTCATATATATAATTATCCCTTAATTATATTATAATCAATTAAAAGAGAAAATAATTGTAATTGAAACAGTGCTCTGTTTATAGATATTTGAAACTTTAAGGGAGCTGTTTGAATGAACAGAGGCAAATTTAATAAATACACTTTACAGAGGCAAACCTCATTATTGAATTAACTTTCTGATTTGATTCTTATTTTAATTTCCGTTGTATGGTTAAGCAACACGAGGTCTTAAGTGATGCGATATTATTTCTGTTCGAACCCAGAGTCATCTCTTTCGCATCATTATTAATTTAAGATTAATTGAAATAAAATTGATAGTACATTTATTTGCTTAAAGAAATTTCATTTATTTACTAACATAAGAATGATAAAGAAAATACAGAAATCAACCACTTATCTGAAAGACGGGAGCCAGCGATACCCGGGTAGAGGAGTCTCCAAGGATTTCAAACAGCCCATCGTTTCCAAACTTAAAGTATATCTAAAATTCTGTTAGAATCTATCTCTCTAAAAAACTTCTTGATTTTCGACTGCAGCCCATTATAAACTCCACAGCGTCAAGCCAATGTTAAGGCGCGAACTCTTTATTTCTTTAACCTCTTTGTTTGGGGGAGCATTCACGCGAAAGTGTATAAAAATCACGAAATACAAGGGGTTATATATGGCGTGCTTGAGCCCCGTATCAATAAGCTACGGACTTCGTAATTTTGAACCACGACCATTTGACAAGCTCGATACCTGAACTACCACATCCTAACCAAATTCTCAACCCAATGGGAGAACTTTAAGCCTCGACAGATATAATGTACAATTGCTCCTCTGGAGGGCGGATCTTCAATGTTACCAGATATCGAATCTGACAATTATGAGCGCCAGCCAAGTGAGTGAGTGAATATTAACGTCACCCTATTCGGCTATTCAAGGACGACACCACAGCGGGAGGACGTTAACGTTATCATTAACGTTAAATCTTATACTCGTATATTTATTTAAAGTTCATTATAAAAGTCACATATTAAAATTCTTCTAGAATTATGAAAACTTGTTAATTAACATATAACACCCTAGTTTCCCCAAAATGTAGAACGCTCTGACACTTCAAAGGAAATATCATAGGTTAATTGAGCCATGATTTTTAATACTAGGGTAAGATGTTTCTATTTATACGGGCGTTTAAATCATTTTTTTTTACATTACACTCCTAAGTTTATTTTAGCAGAGTGAAATAACGTTAAGAAAAAAAATGCACAAAGTTTTAATTTCCAAAATTTCATTATCTCATTCTTTTTTTTTTCAATTACGGGTTAGCATTTGCAATGCATGTCCATTACCACAATCATACAAAAAAAAATGCCAATGTTCATTTTTCATTGATACATAGAATCATTTTCTTCCCTCGGAGCATTAATTTTTCTCGATCATTGAGCGGTTGATAAAAATAAAAAAGAACGCAGTATTAAAAAATATATATGATTTAAGTTTCGATTTTTTTTCTCTCAATAAAACGTCGAGAAAGAAACCAGTCAAATGGTAATCAGAATCTATTTTTATAATATTCTTTCATTCCCGAACAGAATGTCTTCTTTACTTTATTTCTTACATAGTTTTATTAAAGTTTTCTTTAAAAATATTAGAATAAGAATTTGAATTCATCAAATTTTTGTTCAATAGTATAATATCCTCATTTTCATATTCCTGCATGAATTTTAATTGGCAATTTCTACTTTAGTTACAAATGAAATGAAATAATAATAGATATTAATATTATCCCTGAATATTAGATGACTGCTCTTTTTTAAAATTATTTTAAGGAAATATATAAGTGAATATGTCAAAATTGAAGCTTCTTATTGTTTTATGACAAAAGATTTAACCACTCGAACACTTAGAAGTATTTGCAATAGGCTACTTTCTATTATTTTCGAAAGCTTCATTACACAAAATTCTATAGAAAGATTATATGCGTTTTGAAAATTATATTACATTATTTGTGTTTCTTATTATTCATAATCATTAATTGAAACTTATGTATGTATGTTTTATATCCGATACTTTAATTAAAATCTAATACAAACACATTAAATCTCGATGAATTTTGTCTTATTAAAAATGTAACATATAATCAACAAAAATTCCAAAATAACATGCCAAATAGAAATAATTAATTATTTAAAGTTATGTAACACAGATATGTAATACTAACAACCGCAGAAGGTTAACCTGGCACTATAATATGAATTATTTAATGAAAGATTACCATAACTAACTAGGGTCTATTGTATTATTAATCGTATACTCTACTATACTGTATAGTTGTACTATTAGCATGGATCTTTAATTTAAATAAAGCTTATGAAATCACATGATGAAAGTTATTTAGAATTTTTATAAACAGAATCTCGCTAAGCAATTTTACTTATTTATACATCCATGCACTAAAAAGATAGAATAGTTATTAAAAAATATAATATATACATGAGAAATTCAACACCTTTTATAAAAATGCTCTTCTCAAAATTAATTAATTGAAAATTATCAGATACATAATTATTATAAATTAAAAAGCATGAACTTCTACAACTAATTAATGAATTCTTCAATTAAAAAGTTTTAAGGCGGTATGGTACCATCTTCACAATTTTTTTTATTTTTAATGTTTGTTATTTGGTTTTAATTGTATTTTATAAAAGTTAATATTTAATAATAATTCCATACAAAAAGTTTTTAATTTGTTGCAAAATGTTTGTAAAATTTAAATTTTTTTAGCTTTTTTAAGCATTCTTTAAATCCCTAAGGCTTTTTTAAATATGTCTCTTTTCTTTCAAATTTTTTTTCCAAGTACCTTATACTATAATACATTAAACTGTACATGGGTCTTTTTCTGCTAGTGCTCTTTAATTTTTTATTAATTTTTCATAGTTAAACTTCCAAAAATTCCAAAAAAAACCCCATCAATTTTGATTTTGAAATTTTTTAGAAAAAAGTACTAAACATGTTAGAGCTAATTCCATGCACAATTTTACAAAACATACATTTCAGAACATGTATAAAAAATTTCAAACCCATACTTCTATTATCAAAAAAGCCTTAGGGTTTTGAATAACAGTATATGCACAAAAATTCAACATTGAGAAATATGAATTTGAAATTTTCACTCCATGAATAGTATGGTATAATATTCATCGAATAGTCTGAAACTTTTATGAAATGTTAATTAGCTTATTGAAAACTACTTACCATAAAAAACTGTACAAATGTAGAACAATTAAACAATATACTGCCATAATGAATATATAGAAGGAAACGAATGAATGATGTATATTTCATAAAACTTTATTTTAATAATTATATAAAAAAATAAATACACACACTTCCCAGCTAATTCCATGCTCAGAGCTAATGCAAAACATGTACAAAAGATGTTTATGCCTTTATTATTTTATTTCTATGATTTTAAAAGCCTTCGCATGTTAAATATTGTACACGAATAAAAGCAAAATCAAATAACAATTTATAGTTAAAATACATCAAAAGCTAAGAACTGTATACGTGCATTTGCTTAAATAAATGTCTTAAAATAATTTAATAATAAAAGTATTGAATCTCGCACACCATGGGATATATATATATATATATATATCACCAAAAACAAATATATAAAAATGGGAGAGTTTTTCCATTCTTGCGAATTAGATTTTTAATCATCTGAGTTATCAAAATGAGATTTAGTATTTGTGCTTGGGGAGAATCCGTTTTGAAGTTTTAATTTCATTCATAATAATATCATAAAAAGCACACACAACTTTTAAATCTTGACCAAATCCATTTGATCTTCCAGTAAATAATTCACAAACTAGAATTTTTGCATGAATTGCACAATTCTTTCTTAAAATGATTCATTACTGCATATATAATGTCAATCTCATTGATGTGCATTAGAAAAATAATTAATTCATTTTTATCAGGCTCTTTTCTAGCAGATAATCTGAATTGTAGGCGTGGTAGTTGCTGTTTAGCATCAAACATTGCTCCATTACTTAATGAAAAATGCAGGTAAAGCTTTAAAATTTTGCAGGCATATTAATAAAGATTCGGGGTATCAAATAAGCCAATAAAAATATTTTCGACAGTTTAATGATTTTAGGGTGCCATATCTCCTTAAATAATTAAATTTTTAAAGTGCATGCTTATCTCCCTTTAAGCAAAGAGTTTTGTGATACCATTCTCTATGAACAATCTCTTTAAAAAAATGGAACACTATTAAATAATTTTTGCAATTCTCATCACATTTAGAAAACAAAATTAAATTACTGCTATTATATCAGAGACTGAATAAAATTATAAGATTAATCTGTTGAAAGGATTTATTATTAATTTAATTATATACAAGGGGTGATCAAATGAAAAGGTACGAAACGACATAAAAATGAAACAGTTAAATATTTGCATATTCCGCCAAGGGAGAATGTAGCGAGACATCTCGGGATGCCATTGGAGACTCTGACTGGGATCGAATCATGCGCGGGTGCACGCATGCGGAGGAGAGAGCAAAGGCTCTTATAAAAAGCGGCGTCCAAATGATGCGAGCACAGAATTACTCGAGCACAGAAAAAGCATTAACTCCGATGTGCACTGTGAGACACTCCGACGCCTACGCAGGTCCATCAAGAACAAAAGACCGGGTCTGCTCACGGAGGGCGTGGTTCTGCTCCATGATAACGAACGTCCCCACGTCTCCAGAGTCACACAAATGGAACTGGACAAGTTCCAATGGGAGACGTTGGACCATCCGTCCTACAGTTCGGACATGTCACCCTGCGATTTCCATGTGTTTGGTTCACTGAAGAAACACCTGAAAGGAAAGCGCTTCAACTCGGACGACGTACTCAAGGACACTGTGAAGGACTGGGTCTCGTCACAGTCACAGGAATTCTGGGAACAAGGAATCCTGCGGCTTGTTCATCAGTGGGATCGTTGTGCTCAGGCCTATGGTGTATATTTTGAATAAAGTCTATATTTGTACCCACCGTGTCGTTTCGTACCTTTTCATTTGATCACCCCTTGTATATATATATATATATATATATATATATATAGCGTGATTTTTTATTTACAAAAAGGAATTTTCTCATTATGTAATTTGTTCCCCTTTCTTATCATGGACTTTTAAAAACACAAAGTGATATTATAAAAAAGGTGCTACAAACTAATATATTTTAATTTTAATGCAATGTCTTAAAAATTATTAATAGTCAATTAAAGTTAATTAAAGTTTGTGGTTCAAAAGATTGTAGAAAACTTTATTAAAATACAGAGATTATTTTCAGTTAAATATACTCGCATTATGTGTAGCTTATTTGCAATTCATAAAACTACTCCCATAGATTTATAAGGCATGCTTAAAAAGAATTTGATTGAAGAAACCAAAATTAGCAAACAAAGTTATCAAACCTTGCATCAATTAAGACAATTATAAACCTTTTTACATTTTTTTGAGTAAAACTATGGGATTTAGTATTTTAAGATTATCTCATTTCCATAATAAAATTTCTGCATTCAATTTTTTCAATAATCATTATTATTTCCATCCACAATACGTTTATTTTCCTAATTTAACTAATAAGAAGTAATTATAAAAAAATTTTAAGTCAATTCCTACATTTCCACAAGATATATATATAGGGAGAGAGGGAACAAATAGTAGGAATTGAAAAAAAGAGCATGATTTATCTGCATTGCTGTAACAATGCACATCCAGTTTGGCTGAAAAACCGGTTTTCGACGCCAACGTATGTCATTGCTTTAACAGTTACTTTGTTACAACAATGGAGACAAAAATCTAAGTTGTCTTCGAAAAACAGTAATTAATGCCTTAATATTTGAAAAAAGTTTATTAACATCAAGTGTCATCCACTACAAATTTTTTTAAAAAATTTTGAATTTGATTGGATGAATAGAAAGTATTTTATTAACAATTGAAAACAAAATATATAATTAAATATATATGAATAGAAAGAGAGTGAGCTAATAGAAGAAATTGAAAAAGTAAAAGTATTTTATAGTTATACATTACCATATGTCGAAAATTATATATTTTTACTACAATAGGTTGTTCCCATATTATAGGTTTTTTCTTCTAAAATGACATAAAGTTTACTTAATTTAAGCGAAAAATTTCTAACAAAAGAACAAAATCATTAAAGCTTATAAAAATGTACAGCAACAAATTGGGATGAATGCGAAGACCAGGTACAAAATCATTAATTTTAAAGCAATGGTGAGGATCAATACTCTGCAAAGATGTGTTCCATTAATAATGTCAAACAAAATTCTAGATAAGATATCTTTCCAAAGCAGAAACATGAAAAAAGTTATGATATTCTTTTTTAGCTCCTGTGTCTACTGTTTGCTGCAAATCCTGACGTGAAATTTATTGAATTTCTTTGAAAAACAGTTCACAAGGAATCCAATCCATCACCTGATGCACCTGCTGTGAATTGTTAAAAAGGTATTCTGAAATATTTCCATTCTTTGAATTAGCTTTAAAAGGGGGTATAGCTCAAAGTAGTTGAGAAAAAAATAAAATAGTAGGCATTGGAATGATATCAAACAGAAAAGGAGTCTTTCTTGTGAATGAATATATTTCTGCATGATATGAGCTCATTGAATTTAAGAGGACATGGTACGATTTACGCAAAAATTTTTAATTTAAGGATTTTCAAAATTTTTTTGGTTGCCTTCTATATGTGTATACTATGTAAAACAGATTTTGTGCTCAAAATTTTCTAAAAATTTAACCATTTAATCTTTTAAGGAAAAAACTTACAATTTTTGAAGTAATTTTAAAATGTACTCCTCCTACAAATATTTACATGCACGCTTGAAATTTGATTTATAAGTACCTCAAACTATGCATAGCAAAATTTGTTATGGGTTTTGCGATAACATGATTGGTATTTGTACAATATTTCTTTTTGTGAATGCTTATTGAAAATTCCTTAAAAAATGTACAAATTCTGAGTTCAATTATTTTTTTAAATAAGTATTACTTTGATTCCAAAATGCATACCAAATTTGGTTACATGTACTATTAGCGATAGGTAAAAAAAATCAAGGCATTAGACACAATAGAAAAAAAAGCCTTAGCATTTTAAATGAAGGCAAACTAGTTATTTTATCTTTCCGAGATAAGTAAGTTTAAAGTTTTGATTTGCCTTAAGGATGTGAATAAAAACGAATGTAACAGCTATCATAATTCTGTGTTTTTTAAGTTTAGAGCTTTCAAATTTTTTCAGGTTATAGAAAGGTATGTAAAATATAATTTAAGCTAAAAAAATTAAATTCGAGTTTTTGACCGATTTTTGTCATTTGAATCGTACTGTGCCCCTTTAAATTCTTCAAGCTAACCCTAATTAGTAATTTTACTTATTGTATGCCTCCTATTTCCTCTGTCTATAAATATTGTAGTAACTTTATGTCTTTAAAAATACTTAAACTGTTTGACACACCTTATAAAATAAGCAAAGTAAATTACATCTGAAGCTCCGATTTTTTCTGAATTCGCTATGTAATTTCCTTTTTAATTGCCCTTATTATAAACTATCAAATTATTTCTTTCGTAATATAAGAGAATAATTTTATGTTAAGATTAGAAGCAAATGTTTTTGTGAAAACCATTATATATTTCTTTAATTGCGAGAAATGTTTATTAAAACCTCCAAAAAGAAAAACTATTTTTACTCTTCCAGAAAAAAGGAAAATTAAATAAAATGACAATTTACTTGTGGACATTAAAATACAGTATTTAAGGTTTCGTATTCCATAGGAAATATTTCGTTTCTAATAATTTATTTTTTTAAAATAAAACTATAATCGTAATTACTTAAAACCACATTTGACCCTATTTTAAAAATACATGATGCGATAGTTGATTTTAAGATGAAGGAAGTCTCTTCTAAAAGTTGCATCTAGTTGTTTTAAAAGTTATAACCAATCAATACTATTTTTTAACAAATTACTCTAATTTTTTTTTAAATTTCCCCAGCAGATTAACGGGGGTTTTTTTTCAAAAAAAAAATATTATCATCTTTACATTTCTTAATTGAAATGATATTGTTGTTTTAGATATTAAAATTCTTAACCTATTTCATATTTCTAAGTTAATATTTTGTTAAGTGATGAAGTATATAGTGAAATAAATTGGCGTTCATCATAAGAAAAAAAAATTACATATTCAGTCGAAGTTTTTGAAAATTATTGAACAAAAGGTAAGATTAATACTTTTAAACAAAAAATGCACTTTTTTTAGTATCAATTACATAAGGGTACACGTGTATTTATACTGCACGTTCTGAGGAATAGGTTTTGTAATCCTCCATACAAATCCCACTTTAGGGATAACCTCAACAATCTTCAGGGCGTGTTTTTTCCAACATTCGGTGAAGTTAAAATCAGTAATCCTTAATAATTACAGAATGAAGTGAGATTCATTGAAAAACTCGAATAAATGTTGCTGCAACCATCAATGTAACCCCTCAAATGCTGCGTTCATGTTTAAGAGAAATGCTTTTGAAAAGTCATCCTATAGCCCGGACAACTTATGAAGATAGATATTTTCCATTAGATTCCCATGAACTTATGTGGCCACAGGAAACTAAGTTTTAGAAGTTACTTTTTTTAGAAAGCTGCAGGAATTTTGTTTGATGATTTGTCTCCACTTACCTCTGCGCTCATAAGATCCCTTTTGTGGAGAACACCAATAGTGCTGTAGGAATACCACACTTATTACTACTGATAGCAGAGAATACGAATAGTGTTGTAGGAATACCACACTTCATACTACTGATAGTAGAGAATACCAATAGTGCTGTAGGAATACCACACTTCCTACTACGTATAGTAGGAGAACACCAATAGTGTTGTAGGAATACCACACTTCTACTACGTATAGTAGAGAACACCAACAGTGTTGTAGGAATACCACACTTCCTACTTCGTATAGTATAGGACATCAATAGTGTTGAAAGAATACCACACTTCCTACTACTGATAGTACAGAACACCAAAAGCGTTGTAGGAATACCACACTTCCTACTACTGATAGTACAGAACACCAATAGCGTTGTAGGAATACCACACTACCTACTTCGTATAGTATAGGACATCAATAGTGTTGAAAGAATACCACACTTCCTACTACTGATAGTAGAGAACACCAAAACATGTAGAAACACTTCCTACTACTGATAGTAGAGAACACCAAAAACATTGTAGGAATACCACACTTCCTACTACTGATAGAAGAGAACGCCAATAGTGTTGTAGGAATACCACACTTCCTACTACGTATAGTAGAGAACACCAATAGTGTTGTAGGAATACCACACTTTTTACTACGTATAGTAGAGAACACCATAGCGTTGTAGGAATACCACACTACCTACTTCGTTAAGAAGAGAACAGTGAAAATATATATCGTCTATTCACTGATGAGTCAATATTAAGTCTAACCACTGATTTAACTACGTGTATTTATCTACATAATATACGCATTTATATATCTACGTATATTTATATACGTATGTGCGATCTGGAAGGATCGTATAACCCTTCTAAATATCCTTCAACATCCAAAAAGACGGTATGATAGTGAAGTTTGATGGTTTGGGCAAGGTTTGTGTTGGACGTATTTATTTTCAATTATATTGTTTTTTTCTAATTTTAGAAATGAAATAGTCATTTCGCGTAAAAGTTTTTAAGAAATAATGGATTGGAATTTTTTTTATATTATCAAACGTTTTAGATATTCATTTATTATTAAAGGATCCCTTTTTAAACTTAAAAAATCATTCTACAAATTTTTACATAATTTTTAAATATGTCTCGTTTAATTGTGAGAAATAATTACTGGAAAGTATTTTGATAATGATGATAAGCCAGTCAATAAGGAACACATAATAAGAAATCCAGTTTAGTAGTCAATTATTTTAATTTATTCGGTTAATTAATTTATTCACATCATAACTTGGTTTCGTTCAGTTGTTAATAGTTATAATAACTTCGTCTAGCAGTAGCTAAAAGTTGCGAAATGTATTAAAGACGTGTTTTGACGACTCTGTACAATCTTTAACAATCCTTTAAGACAGCGTTTCTCAAACTGTAGGGCGCCCTCCCCCTAGGGAGCCGTGATAACCCTACATGAGGGGCGTAAGCAAATCGAAACTTTTAAAACAATTATTAATTTACTGAAAAGAAATAAAACAAACTGCATTCTCACATAGTAAAAAATAAAACACAATTTCACTAATATGCTTATAAAAGTATGAGTACTGCACAACGTATTGATAGTTAATTTATCAATACTAAATTAAAAACAAAATTGATAATTACTAGTGACTCCCATGGCCTTGTCATATACAAAATTATATACAAATTTTAATACTTATCTTAATAATTTGTACGGTTTATAATTAAAATCATTTTATAACTTTAGGTTCAAAATATTCATTGTTACTGCATTCAATATATTGTTATTATATGGGGAAGGGAAGGGCGTGATGAAAATTATGACTGAAAATTGGGTCAAAGATATTGAAAGCTTGAGAAGCATAGCCTTAAGAGCAGGATATTTTTAGTGAAAGAAATCTAATATAAAAAATTCAATGTTGAATATAAATAGTTATATTTTTTAAAGAATACATAAAAAATGCACTAAAAGAGAGTTCACTTCAAGCAGTTTTGAAATAAAAAAGCATTTTTAACCAAAATCACAGTTTTATGACTTTGATTTCATGTGTGGCTTGAAGGTTTTTTTATTATGATTCATTTAAAAATATATCATTTATAAGTAACTAGAATATAACAATTATAAAAATACAGTCATAAAAATACAATAATTTGTAAACTTTTTAATGTTCTTGGGCACATTTTTTAACTAAACTTGTGACGGATCTATGCACGTCCTTTCACTAACCCTCTTGGGAATTTTTTGGGGCTATGAAAAATAACAACCTTCTCTTAAGAAGAAGACGTGATATGCAAATTAAGTTCATTATATATAGTTCAGGTTCGCGTGCTAGAGAGTTAGAAAAATTATTTAACTAAAGGTGACAAAGTACGGTATAAGTAGAATAAATACGAAGAAGGTTAGAAAGTCCTTGGGAGAGAATAAAGACAGGAAGGTGATATTTATAAAGAAATCGGATTAAGCCTTAATAGATAAGAAGACTGCCTACAGTTCAGGTATTAGTCACCTGTATAATACGTTTGATATTTAAATTATCAAAGAGATTTAAGTGGCAATTAGTTATACATCTACCGTGTAAAGCATTATTAAGGTAGAATATTGATTAATACAAAATGGCTAATTTATTAGATGTATTCTCCAAAAACGCGACTCTCATTCCCTTTCTCTGCTGACTAATCGAAAACATTTTATTTATTGTGATTCATTGATTTTTTTTGAGTTAATTTAAACACTGAATAAATAATTTGAAATTATCATGTCGAATCATCCTTCATTTCCTCCTACACCCTTAGCCGGGTCTCAATGTAGACGGGAAGGAACAAACTGAGAATATGCAATTTTAATTGAAAGATTGCAGTAATAAATTTGTTTGATGATTGATTTTTCAATGCCTGATAATTTTACTGTCCAACAAAAAAGTTTTCACGGAATCAGTCTTAAATGTAAAGAAAGCAGAATGTAATACTCTGATTAGAACTGCAGGTAATTTGTTTTCAAAACGAAAATTACTTAAAAATCTCAAAGGAAACTTAAATTAACATAATAGACCGCCTTTGTAACGACATTCCATATAACTGATTAAATACGTTAAATAATTATATGGTTAATTTATTTACTGAAAATAATTTTATAATATTTTTGTCATAAATTTTGATATACTGTATAAATACGAAAGAGTTTTTATTTTGAATATATTTTTATTTAGAGGAAACATTAGTGCAGCATACCTAATCAACAAACTTTGCAACAGTTTCAGTGTATTGGATAAACAATAAAACCAAAAGAAAAATTTTCAAAACTGGATACCCACTGGAATCCTGCCAAGGTTATGGCATGTTTTGCTATGTTCAGGTAACGTACAACACGAAATGTTTTAAAAATAACCTCCATAAAATGTATCACAACCACGACAAAATTTGACAAGGTGTTTGTTTCCAATCATCGTCTAAAATAAGAAATCATTTTGTTTTTTCCTCCCTTACCTTTTCTAACGGTTTCTCATTTTCCGGCAGAAAAGTGAATCGTTTCATCCGGAATAAAGTGACAGGGCTGGCTTGTCTTCAAAGTCTTTGAGAAAAAACAAACCTTCAGAAAACTCCTGCATGTCAGTCGCTCACGAGAGGATTTATTTTCGTAGTAAAAAAAGTCTTAAACAAGCGATTTTCGAGAAAGATGGTTTGTCGACAGTTTTAGAGGATGCTCCTACAGTCGTATTCCCATTCGGGACATTTCTTTTTGCGATGTAAGGTACAAATGAAAATCAAAAGAAAGAGTCAGTACGTTACTTTTATTGCTTTTCTCTGAATAAACATCATAAGTAAAAGACTGCATGTAGAGCGGTGTTCAATAGTATGGAAGAAGAATTATAAGTTCGGAAGTGATGCTTATTCTAGAAATGATGGAAATAACCGCTTCCAGTTTGTTGCATTCAGGGAGATTATTTAAAAGTAGCTTAACTTTATTATTAGACCTCATTGAACATATGATTAAAATGAGTATTCTTTTGAGAACAGAATATCTTTTATTCACTTCTGTAATTGTTATTTCCTTGGTTCTAATGTTTTCTGCCGATTTTTTATTAATTTTTCCTCCTCTTTATAACACTGATTGTACAATTTTATTACTAAAACAAATATCTTTTCGTGAGAATATAATTCTTAATAGCATTAAACTATGCCCAATACCACCTGAAAACCTTCTGTCGATAAAACTCAAATATCATGGAACACAAGTTATTGGTTACAAAATATGGATTTATAAGCTAAAAGGAATTCTTTTCGGCCTACAATTTAAAAGTCTATCAATATTATTTTTAACAATAAGCAACACTAATAAAAAGTATAAAGACTTTTTTAAGACTAATTTTAAGTAAGACTTAAAAATTAAATATTCTGCCCCGTGTCAACCACATACACATCATACATCTCGCTCTGTATAAACAAAGGAGAAAAACGACTCACTCTCAACATGTCTTCTGAACTATTACACCCATACAGGCTTGAAACTTGGTAAGCATATTTATTCCTTTTGTGGAGTAGAGATCCGATAAGAGCGATTTTTTTTTGTGTGTGCAAAAACTGACTCTATGGAGCGTTGTGAGGGGTTAATATATCCGACTACTTACAACAACTGTTTTTTTAAATGGAAATGCGGAGACTTTTTTGTTGTTTTTAGATTTCTTTAGTACATTTTAAGAAATATATGCTAAAATTAAGAAGAGAAAAAGAAACTATTATTATTAAAATGGGAAAAAATAGGTACAAATTTACAAAAAAAAACATAAATAGGGCTCATTCTTTACCAAAAGATTTTGAACAAATTTTCAATGTTTCAATTATGGTGCTATGTTATTCATTTTTAAATGACCTTTAGGATAAGAGATATTTTAATTTTTACAAAATCTAGAACACTTTATCTTAGTTATTATATGAAATTGCTTAAAAAAACAGGTATTATATTTACATAAGGGACTGTAAATTTTGTAATAAAACGGTGATTGATAAATCTGAAGATTAAAACACGTTTACTATTATACAGAGCATATACAAAAAATTTCAATTAATTGTTTTCAAAAATACTTTAGCAATCGCTGTCCCGGTTTGAGCAGTTTCAAAAATATACGAACGGAAAATAATTAACTTGGTATTTTTAAAAAGCTAATAAGATGGTCTATAAAATAAAATCATAAAAAAATTTGTCAATTTTTGGCAAAATTCACAATTTTAGTGTAGTCGGATACCTTAAGAGGAATTACCGATAAACATTTCCGGTTTTTGAACTATTAAACCTACAGACTTGAAGTTTGGCATGCATGTTCTTTCCATGGCTACAAAAGGGGTTTTGAGAAAATCCATCAGAAGGGACGGTGCTAGGGGTTAAGGGACATTTTAGATTTATTTTACTATTTTTATTTTGTTAGACCTACAGACTTGTTGTTTGGTAAGCATGTTTCATTAATTAAATAAAGATTACAGATTATACGGAAATCTTCTATAGGGAGAATTAACGGGAAGTTACTGGGGCGAATAGATAATAAAATTCCCCTTTTCTGGCTACTAGACCTACAGTAATGAAACTTGGTATACAAGTTTCTTTTGTTGAGTTGAATTCCAGTAAGAACGGGTCTAACGGAAATCAACTTTTAAGGGTGTTATGGAGGTTATCGATAAAAAAAATTTGCATTTTTGAACTATTAGACGTGGACTTGAAACTTGGTGAGCATGTATATGTGGTTGAGTACAGATCCACTAAAAATATGTTTTGAGGAAATTCACTTGGGAAAGGGTAACGGGAGATGAAAAATATAATTTTACTTCTATTTTAGAAATTTAAGTCTTGTCCTTTTTCAATTCCTACTATTAATTCACACTTTCCCTATGTACTTATATATCTGGTTCATATTTTCAATCATTAATAAAATGCTTTTTGTTCGTCCACTCAAGTTAAAATACATTTTTTAAATTTGTAGTGGGTGACACTTGATATTAATGCAGTTTTTTTAAAATAATAACTCATTAATTTAATTTAGTTAATTAATTATTAATTAAGAGTTATATTTCAGTCGATATTATTCCTCTAAATGGTAGCCCCCTTGGATAAAACAGCTTTTGTTAAATCTGTGATGAAGATTTTACTTAACCTGAATATTCATAAGCTAGGTAGACATCAGCATTCCTTTTACACTGCTTTTAAGATAATTTTTTACCTATTATATTAAACTTTTTTTAAAAACGTAATCACGACGTTTTTAATGTTAATTTAAAAAGTGTTTTGTCACTTAATATTGTGATTCTGTCACATGTATATACATAATTATATTATAATTGTAATTATTTAATAAAAAGTAACTAAAATAAAAGTTTTCTTTGATGACCTAAGTAGGAATTGACTTTAAAAAAACTTTCTTTTATATTATTAATTAAATTAAAATGTGAGAGCTATTTGTAAGTATCGTAATAATTTTTAAAAATATTATCAAATGATCATCATATTTATTTTTTACTTTAGTTTTTTAATTTAATTTCACTCAGATAAAAAAAAACTAAGGAAGACGTGAGAGGTTTCTTTTATCACTGCGAATAAAAATAAACTTGTAGATGAAATTTTTTACTGCGCCTACTGAAAACTTTAATGCCACATTTTATTCTGCTATGTACATCATCGTTATCTTTCGATATAGCCACTTTTCTGATTTTCACGTGCTTAAAAGTCTAGAAATAACACCGTTTACGAATTTCGGTCGGAAGGAGAGAGTTTAAAGTTTTATTTGTGTTGCTTTTTCAGTACTCGTTGAAATCAGGTGTATAAGATACGATTGTAAGCAAACTTGTACTAAAAAATTTTATTGGTTCCTTGTATGCTTCATGAATAATTTTCTGGATTTAGATAACCTCAATCAAGTTGAGTAAGATATTTCTCATTTGCTACAGTTTCAAAGAACTGGTACTTAAAAGATTCAGGCCTGAAGAAATCTTTTCTAAAAGTATTTGTCATCTTAAGATTTATATTTTGCTATATTTTAATTCAACCTTAAAGGGTGTTATAACTATTAAAAGACACATGTTGCCCACAGAACATAACAACTGTTTCAACAATTAATGATAATTATTTGTTTTGCTGTAACTTCTAAGCAATTTGACTGATTTTCATTTTATTTGTTTATATTTATTATTTTATTACTATTTTATTAATAAAGTTTTGTTTTTGCAAAACATGTGGTTTCAGTGTAATGCACTTTTTAAAGTTCGTATAATCGTATGTCGTTTTTTTATTATTTATTTAAATATATATGTAATATCTTTCAATATTTTCTTATAAAATGGTGCTGCACATTGGTATTTAACCTTTGCAGACCTAGTACATTCCCCAGGAGCTGGTATCACTTTTTAGTGCTGCACCATATAGGCGATACCAATTACCGCAAGTAATTTTGGCGGTCAGTTTAATCCCTAGAGTGAGGCACCTGAGCTCTGGTGATGCGAAACAGCTCTTAGAATCTTAATTTTGCCGAGAGCTCCCAAGCCAAACAGGCACTTAAGGGATTTTTTTTCATGCCGTATAATCATATGACATGGACGATGGGGATTTTCTGCATCATGAAAATCCACCGATTTGGGCCAGGGTTGAACCCGCAAACTTAGCTGCAGAAGACCAATGACTAACCAACCACGCCACCCATCTGGCATATCTTCCAATATTATTTTTCAATAATTCTAGAAATAGTACGTCGTCTACAGAATTATATCTACTTTAAATATACAGCAAGGTCCAACCGCAGTCCATCGCGCTAGAAACAAACCCCAAGAAACTATCTCTTCTTGGTACAGCAAACTCAAGCTCTGTGCGTTGGGCTAAAATAAAAGAATAAATACAAAATTTAGTCCAGCGTCTTCACGCTCCAAAACCAAGGGACTGACTCTCTTTTCTCTCTCCGCTCTGTTCGAAAGTCAACCACCTTTTCCCACAAAAACAGCAACCTCCTATGCAACCTCCTAGTATCACCAATCTCTCAAAAAACTACCAACAACAGTAGCCAGACACTACAATATGCATTAAACAATAAAACAAAAAGAATATATTTTTCGTGTTCCCTAAATTATTTTCTCCCGATTATAGCAAAAAAATATTACAACCTCACACACATTTTGAGGATGAGAGGTATGTAAACTTTGCATGGCAGTCACTATAATAGCAAGAAAATTCAAACAAAATATTAGAAGTGGCTCAAAATTCTTCAAGTTCTAACCCCCCATCCTACACACTCATACCGAAAAACTAAATTGGATAGTACTAGACCCTATTCACAAAGATAACACATCACTCAATAAGTCTTGGGCCTAACATATAGAGGGCGCTACCTTCTAACTTTCCTAAGTCTAACCTAGTAGTACTTACTTTCAAACGGCTAAATTTTGTGATATCTTGTTTAGTGAAACAATTTACGTTTACTTAGAAACCATGGATGAAAAAGAATTTCGTATGTTAATTAAACATTGCTTTTTGATGGGGAAAAACACTGTTCAAGCAAAACAATGACTTGATAAGTATTATTCCGTCTCTACTTCATCGCCAAAAATGGTTAAAAGGTAGTTTTCAAACTTAAAACGTGGTCTCACAGGCACAAATATCGTTGAACGTTCAGGTCACCCAAATGCTGCAGTTGTTCCGGAAAACATAAGGAAAATCCATAAAATCGTTTAGCCGATCGTAAATTGAAGTTGCATGAGATAGCAGAGAATTTAAAGGTATCAAAAGGCAGTGTATTCACTATTTTTCTTGATCATATGTCAATGAGAAAGCTGTGTTCAAAGTGGATGCCGCGTTTGCTTACAGTCAATCAAAAACAACAATGCATTGACGATCCAGAACGTTTTTCGGAGCTGTTTAAGTGGAATAAACAAGATTATTTATGTAGATATGTGACACTGGATGAAACATGGATCCATTACAACACGCCTGAATCCAAAAGATCGTTAGTTGAGTGGACAGCAGCTAGTGAAAGCCATCCAAAGCGACCAAAAACTCAAACGTCAGCTGGCAAGGTTATGACGTACATATTTTGGGGGTGCACAGGGAATTTTGTTTATTGACTAAATAAAAGCAAAGCAATGATAGGCAACTATGAAAGACAAAGCAATTAATAGTGAATATTACATGGCGTTATTGAATCAACTGAATGAAAAAATAAAGAAAAAACGTTCTCAAATGCAAATGAAAAAGTATTGTTTCACCAAGACAGCGCTCCGTGACACAAGTCAATGAAAACGATGGTCAAATTGAATGAATTGCGCTTCTAATTCCTTTTCACCAAAAGTACTGTCCAAATATGTTCCCCAGGGACTACTGGCTGTTTTCAGACCTTAAAAGAATGCTACAGGGAAAGAGGTTTGGCACAAAGAAAAAGGGATTGCCGAAGTTGAAGCCTATTTTGAGAGCAGACGAATCGTTCTACAAAAAAAAATTTAAGAATGCTGGTCTGAATGTATCACTCTTGATAATAAAAGCCCAATTTTGCCTAAATGTTGTTGTTTTATTAGTTAGGCCAGGACTTATTAAGTGATGTATTATGTGAACTGACATTTTATAAGGAGTTTACGTGAAAGTAATAATTATTTGCTAATCGCGATTAATCTATTGCTTTAGGTAATATTTCAAATAAACGTGAACGTACAATCTGTGTCAAAAATTTTGTTCATAATGTTGATTAATATATATTTCTTAATTACAAATTCAAAAATAATACGATCTGATAACTATACAACAATTATCGTAACAGATTTAGTTAAATGTTTTACAAGAAAGATTTGCTGAGAAATTAATACTCTCTTTTTATAAATGAATGATTTCCTTCTTCTGTTTACTCTTATTAGGCATGCGCGTAGTCACTTTTTGAAAGATGTTAAAGATTCTTAGACTCTTTTCACTATGTAGGTGATCTAACGTGTTTGTATAATTCAAATCTTAAGAAATTTATATCAAAATGGTAAGTTTTGTACCCTTAGTTTAATTAATAATCTAATGCAAAACAGACACATATTTATTGCAAAGTAAGAGGTATTTTAATAAAGAAATTATTTTATTGACACTTACGAATATTGCAAAGCCTATTAATGGAAATTAGTAAGATTTTCAATGCTACCAATTATGGAGTGTGTATTTAATTTTTAAAAAAAACAATGAATATTATTTAAAAATTTCAAGCACTATTTAGACTATGTACTTAGAAGTTTATTGCGGTTCTATCAATTTGTCAAACTAAATATTCACCTATATTTTGTTGTGTGTTTATAAGAAAATTGTATGCAATTTCTTCAGCCTTATTCGCTACGATCTTTACAGGTCACATTGTAATGGCCAATAGAAATATTCTTCTAGAATCCAATATTTTTTCCAGTGTTTCTTAAGCAAGCGCTAATTGCAGATACTTAGAAAGCCTTAGTGATAATTGGATATTGTTAAAGTTAATACATTTTACTATATCACGTTTTTAATAAAAATAATCTCTACTTTTTTTCTTAACTACTATATTGCTCTTCAAAATTTATATATATGGAATCTTGTACAAATTCAATTCAATTTTATTTCTATATTTTCTATCTGATACGGAAATTACAGATTAGAAATAAAATATCTAATGAACCATTTTCCAAAAAAATTTTCGATACACTGAAAATTGAAAAACCAAAAAAAATTTTATCTCTGTGACAAATATTATATATAATGCTCATACAATTATGTTATTTAGATTCAGAATCATTCAAACATTTCAAGCACACTGCACAACACACGCCAACGTTATTCAATGTCCTGTTTATATATCAAGAAATGTGACGAAATCCACTTATGATAATGATGGAACTTCACCAATAATGATATCAACACTTGCGAAGTAACTCATAAATTACAATTCCAACCTACGTCGTGTTGATATACATGACATCCATAAATTGGTCTACTTCCACGCTCCCAGGAATTTAGATGAGATTCGCTTTGTGCTGTTATATAAATATTATCTGTAAGTTTGTTTACATATCAAGCACCTCATTTAAGATTAGTAGGGAGCAGAGCATCAATTCTGACAACGCATCAATTTTAGTTGATAAATCATAAATATTTCTAACCTACTAGATTATAGAAGTGCATATTTATTGAATCAATGCCATTATCTGACTTATCAGTTATTTATTTTTTTAAATATTTTTTGATGGCATATGTGTGTGTGCAAGGTTATTATTCAATATATCTGTTTTAATATTGAAATAGCATGAAAGTAATCATGGGAGTGAGTAGAAAATGATGATAAATATGAAAAGAAATTATTAGAATTTCGGAGTCAATATGAATGCATGCGTTGAGAGTCGCGAATAATTTACCCACATGAACTACATAATGTTGAAAAATGTTCATAATTGTCTGACTATGGAAAAAGATTTGTCAAAAGTGGAAAAATTTCTATAATAAACTATGATGTCATATGAGCAAGGTACAGGAATTAAACAAGAACCAATAATAGATCTTTGTGAAAAAAGGCTGTTCCTTCTGTACAGTATATTTTTGTACTCTATCAAATTATATATATATTTTTATTGAAAGTTTCTAAATATAACTAATCAGAAGTGAAAATTCTTTTCATTTCTGCCACCATTGTATCTTTGTTAATTCTGAAAGATGTATATGCGATAAAGAAAGCAAACACAGCACGTTTTTTTTTGTCTATGAGTAATATAGCTTTGATTTCCACTTAATTTACTTTGCTTTATAATGAACATCTTTATTACTCAGATCTTTTAAATAAATATATATTATATTTTGAAGCTGCTGAAAAGGCATAAAAACTGCCAGTAAATAAATATCAAGTTTCTTAACCGAGTAGTTGTTAAGAAAATGGAGAAGAGAAAAAGAGAAATATATATATATATATATATATATATATGTGTTTTGTGTGTAGAAAGGAGTGCAAGTTTTCTTTTATTTCTTTTGATTTTTATTGTAAGAGATGGCACACTAATAGAAACCACGTGAGTTTTAGCTGCGCGATACGGTGAGATCATGTATTTATGCGGTGGCAGAAAAGTAAAACTGAGAGTTGCACCAAAGCTTGAACGAAGGCAGGTCAGAGGAAATCGCTCTCTCCGTTGTTTTGAGAAAGAGTACGTGTTTTCGGAATTAGTATGGTGCTATCTCATTTATTTAAAACCCTTGTAGATAGTAAATGTTTTAGTTGTGTTTTTTTTAATAAATTAGGTTATTTTAACTCTGCGTGCTTATTTTAACATAAAAATTGAACCTTCCCCTAGACGCCGTCCATATATATATATATATATATATATATATATATATATTCGCTTTTAGGGATTCTGATACTTGAATTGACAAGGAAATTTGTAATTTATTCGCAATACACTATTCAAGAGTGAAATTGTATCACCGTGAAGGGATGTACGTAGTCATATGAAACTAACAAGAATGGTAGAGGTAACTCTCATATGCAAATGATTGAAAAACAATATGAATAAGACAACCGTTTTTCGGTATTTAATCTTTATCACATGACCATGATCCGAAAATAACTTCGATTCCAATAGCCCTAGTGTTGCTTTGAAATACAACTTAAAAAGGAAACAAAAAGTTCTATATTTTCTTTTCTTTAAATCTTTAACGTGATTTTGCTATTTTTTTTTTAAATACTTCAGTGCTAAATCAAATCATTCATTTTTTTAAAAGGATTACACATGCAGCTATACTCTCACTGGCGTTGTGAGAGTATAGCTACATGTACGCATGTATCGCGATAGCATTAATGACCCTCAATGAGGCCAATAATGGTATCGTTATATATTCTTTCAAAGCTGAGTTTGCAGCAAGTCGTAATTCCTCTACGATACACGCTTATGGTGATCCGCTTATCGCACGTTTGATAAGGGCCCACATATATTCGATGGAAAAGAGATCGAGGGAGGCTGCACAGACCAGGTAAATATATAAATTCCATTCAGGCTATCAAGTGTTTATTGGGTGACATGAAGCCAAATATTTTCTTGTTGCAATAATGTACTAAAAGTGGAATGCTCAAGCAGCCAAACTACAGAAAAATAACATGTGTAGCATACCAATCGGATGTTAAAAAATGAGTAATGTGCACATGAGATGTGTTGTTGTTGTTTCTTATCCCACTTTACCGACAGAAGCATCTAGATCAAGTCCATGGACCTGTGCGTTTATAAAAAATGAAGAACTGTAGCTAGACTTGAGAGTAGCTGGTTCTTATGGCAACCAATACAAGCCAAGATGTGGACAGGAGCGGTTTGGCTCACGTTGCAATTCGGACAAGGAGGGCAAACTTTAAGGCCATCCACATGCCGCTGAGCTCCAGTATGTCCACAGCGAAGCCTAGCAAGAGTAGTTTCATCTCGCCTATTGCTTGTCCCAAGCAAAGCAGCACCAGGACGATTTCCTTCATACCATTCATGTTGGGGGGGGGGGCTGCCTCCAAGAGGAACTCATATCTTGTTTGACCCGAGTAGCAATTTCTGAAAAAGTAAGGAAGCCACCATGTGTAGAATCTTTATGGCTGCCTTCACGGGTCAAACCATCTGCAATCTCATTCCCGTAGACATTCACGTGCGATGGTACCCACTGAAAAAAGATCTTAATATTGGCATTCAAGCTATTTAATAGATCGATAATACTCGTTATCGCCATGCCTCTACCCTTCAGATAGATGCTGAATAGAGCTTCGGCTATTATTCAAAATCCAAATATCTGTATTGACACTCTCAGTAAAGCAAAACTTCAAAGCCTCTAATAGCTAAGAGTTCTTCTCCAAATACTGAGCAGAAGTCGGGATTTATCTTACAGACCCTAACATCATTCCCCTTTTTGATGAAAATTCCACTTCTCGAAACAGCGAGTACTCCCATGCTGCCATCAGTATAGATCATAGCGGTAGTATAGTAAATGCACATAACGTTCACTGAGCTAACATATAACCCTAAGCCATGAAGTCTGGTGCGGAATGTGTAATGCTTGACAATATGAGATAGTAAGAGACTTTCCCTGCAAAGCCATCACACACATCTACGATTCTCAACAAAAACGAGATCAATCTAAATATAGTATCTGACGCCAGTCGTTGATTCAGTGGCATTAACGTTGACAACAAGTCCAGCATACGACTTTGATTAAAAGAATTCCAGTACAGTGCTGTCTCGGTCCGTCATGCAACATGTTGCGGAGGATTTGATTGCTGATATATCCTACTTCTGATAATGGTAGATGGCCTTGAACATCAAGCACCTTGGATAAAAGATTTCGACAAACCATTAAGCCTCTCAGTGAAGGCTGTGAGGTTTTTTGCAGAGGATTACTCAAAATGCGACTTCAAGCCAGGCGAGTGCTAACAAATCGAAATATAGACGACCTGGAGACAGAGGTTTAAAGCAATTCCAATTTCATGCATGAAATATTTGCAGAATTATTCACATTAAATAACGAATAAAATGTAGAAGCATTCACACAAAGTAGGGAAAAACATGAAAACTAAGAAAAGAAAAAGAACTGGGTAATATACAACTACACGTTGCAGTTGAAAATAAAACAAAAGTACACATTCAGGAGGAAAGTTTCATCCATATCCTTCTTGTTTCTCAGACACATTCCATTGGATTATTATTTATATTTATCTTTAAACAATCATATGCGTGATAATGAAAAGAGGTTTCATCATTTAAAAATAAAAATAAGCAATTTCTTTTAAATAAAGTTTATAAATTTGCTTCTCTTTTGCAAAGGGTTTTTTAGTACGAAGGTAAATGTTTTGAAGAATATAAGTGTTTGAAGTAAAAATACAAGAGTAGATTTTTCTCAGTTAAAAAAATAGAAATTTTTTGGTTATCAAATATTTTTCATCTAAAATTAGTGTTTATAATGCAATTTTTTTTTAAAGTTTTGGTACTTCATTGTTGTTTTATAAAGCATTTACTAGTTTGCAAGAAAAAAAATACTTAATTCTGAACTAGGAAACTTGAAAAACAAAGGTTTTAAAAAGAGGGTTTAATTCTAAAGCGTGAGTAAACAAAGTATGGTTTCATTCTACCACCAGCCGTAACGGTAGTGCCACATTTCAACTCTTGTAAACACGTATGTTGCTTGTGTACAACGCTAGTGTACTGATTGGCAGTACAGTGACGTCATTACAGTCAGGTTGTGTTGTTTTACACGTGTTAGTGAGCGTTCAAAGTGTTTAAGACGATTGCTGATCCCCCCAAATGTGAAGTGCGTTTTGTAACCGTTTTTGAAGGTAAGGAATGTTACTCCAGTTGAAATTGATTGTCAACTCGTAGAAATTTATGTTGAAAATGTAATGAGTAAAGGAATGAATGATGAAAAAGTGGCTTTGACAATTCAATGATGAGTGCACCAATGCTCATGACGAAGCATGGAGTGGGCGGCCTTCTGTGTTGCCAATGATGGTTTGGTTGTTGGAATGATGGTTTGCTGAAATGGTGAGAAAAAGGCTTCAATAATTCAATGATGGGCACACCAATGCTCATGACGAAGCATGGAGTGGGCAGACTTCTGTGTTGCCAATGATGGTTTGCTGAAATGATGAGAAAAAGGCTTCAATAATTCAATTATGGGCGCACCAATACTCATGACGAAGCACGGAATGGGCGGACTTCTGTGATGCCATTGATGGTTTGGTTGAAAAAGTGAAAGAAGAATTCGTGAAACCATACAACTCACGATAAGGTTGATTTATAATGAGTTTCTACAAATTTCAAAAACTGTTCACTTGCGGCACCTTTCTTTAACCCCTTAACTGCCGATGAAAAGCTAAGAAATTCACCCCTCCCCAGAGCCATCATTTTTCACACAGGCGAGCGTGGTTAAATATTGGGGGGAAAGAAGAAGCATGTTTTTCAACCTAAAAAGTGTTTACTTTCACTTTAAAAGAAAGAAAAAGATTAAATAATAAACGAAATTACAAAATTCAATGTCTAGAATTACAATAGAATAAGTAATAAAAAAAGTATTACTTATTTGTTGTGTGATAACATGGTGAACACATAAACTAGTGTCCTTATTTAGTTCATCGATAGCGTACAAAGATACACAGTTGTCAGACTTATTCATGCAAAAAAGTTCAAAAGCTTCTATTTCACACGGTAAGCGAAAATGAGAGCAAATAAATTATAGAAAAAAAAAACACACTCAAACGAAAAAAGAAAAAACACTGCTTAGCTATGAATTTCATCGTTCCTGGAAAATACCCTTTCAAATTTTTTCCCCACCTTTTCTTCGAAGTATGTAAATTCTTTATAAGCACTGTCAATGTCATTTCATTGTATTCCAAAGCCGTGGGACTAGTTTTAATCAGACTAGCTCAATTCAAAAGGTCCTCCTTTGAATGAACGAATATATACGTCCGGGGCACTAAGAGCAACAGATCAGCAGGACGTGTAAACACGCCCGAGGCACTTAAGGAGTTAAAAAGGGTACAGACAAGTTGGTTTCTCGTTTTGGAAAATATCTGAATAATGGTGGTAACTATGTAGAATAATAGTTCTCGACATTTCCCTTCATGTAAAAGTAAATTTTAATTTGAAAAAGATTTTTTTATGAGAAAATTTTCCCAAAACGGTACTTTGTTTCCGGACATGCCGTGTGGATTTAAAATAGCACAATAAAGTGTTGTTGAATCTACATAAAAAATAAAAACGTATTACTATAGGATATGTTATGAGAAATTCAGGGAAATATAGTTTCAAAAAGCAGAAAATATAAGTTTCCAAATATTTATTGATTCAAATACAAATTTCATATCATATTGAACATATCGCACTATCATGTCAGCTGACATTGGTAACTTATGTGCCCTTCGGCAGAGGACCATTATTCAGTATTTTCCTGCACTCGTCATCGGTCAGTTTAATTTCTTTGGCCTCTTTTGTGTTTCCTTTATCATCTGGGAAAGCACAATCAAGTTTGCAATTCGTCAGACAGCAGGCTTGTCCGGGTAAGCATTCCCTATGAGAGCAACAAAGTACTTCATAAACTTTGCATTTCTTGCCAGATCTAGCTGGGCATTTTTTCCCTAGAATTTCAACAAAATGTTTTATCTTAAAAGTTATTAAATATCATTCCAAAGTATTTTATTTTGCCTTAGGACTTCTTCAATAAACTCGATTAAAGAAGTACACCGAATGAAATCGTATAATGAAGATATTGAGAGATAAGATAAGATAAATATTATACACTCATGTCCATAAATTAAGGATAATTCAGAATCACATAGAAATTGAACACTAAAATAAAAACTTCACCTGTAGAATTATCACACACATCTCGAAGAAGAATATGCAAATTACAGGAAACCAACAGATGGCGCGGATAGTACGTCACAATGACGAAAGTGTAAGAGAGGGGTATATAAGGAATGGTGGCAAAGAAGTAAAATTGTTCACAAACGCTTTAAAAGCCTTTAAGTGCAATAACCGCATAGTTATGGCACAAAGGAAGCATTTGGATGATTTTTTACGTGGTAGAATTATCGGACGACTGGAATGTGGACGTACCCAGCTGGAAGTATCCGAGGAACTTGGAATCACCCAGAGTGTCATCTCCAGGCTTTGGCAATGATTCCAAGATGATGGTAATGTGAGTAGATGTTACAGCACAGGTCGCCCCCTAGTTACAACGCCGAATGAGGACCGGTATTTGGCAGTTACTGCCAAAAGAAACAGACGGAGCACAGCATCAGACCTATCTCGTCTGCTTTATTCAGCTACCGGTACGTCAGTTTCAAGGCAGACCGTGTACTCTATATGCTCGTAGGCCTGTCAGATGTGTTCCCCTTACCGCAACTTACTGTCGCCTGCGATTAACCTGGAGTAGAGAGCATGCATTGTGTACACCGCAACAGTGGTCTTGTGTGATGTTTTCCGACGAGTCCAGGTTTAGTTTGAAGTCTGATTCTAGCCGGACTTTCATATGGAGAGCGGGAGGTACCCGTTACCACAAAGAGAACACCACTGAACGACACCGTTACGGTGGTGCAGGATGTCTCGTTTGGGGAGGAATTATTCTTGGTTCCAGAACTGACATGCATGTTCAGAGTGTAACGATGACAGACCACATCTATCGGGATGTCATTCTGGAACAACATGTACGTTTGTTTCGGGGCGCCATGGGTGCTGAATTTCTGTTTATGGATGACAACGCCCGTCCTCACCATGCAAATATTGTAGACGAATGCCTTCAATCGGAGGATATCACCCGTATGGATTGGCCTGCATACTCACCGGACTTGAATCCAATACAGCATGTGTGGGATATGCTTGGCCGACGAATTGCAGCCCTTCAACCCCCTCCCACTTGTCTACCGGAACTTCGGAGGGCATTGATTGATGAGTGGTGTAATATTCCCCAAGATCAGATTGATAATTTGATACTCAGCATGCGTAGGCGTTGTAAGGCCTGTATTGCATCGTCCGGGAGACATACTCCGTATTAACCATCATACTAACCATGTTATACTGTTTTTTGTAAATAGGTTCTTTTTTGAAATTTGCTCCAGGGAGTAAAAATCTCAATTTTTATTAATTATGTCAAACATATAGCATCTTTTCTGCTCTTTACCTTTTGTTTAATAAATAGACTTTACAAATAAGTCAAATTTGTTTTGCTTCTGTCTCTTTCTTTGCCTGAACTTCATTATCCTTTATTTACGGACATGAGTGTACATCCGTTAGCATTTAAGAGGTGAAAAAATGTTTGCCAATAATTTGCTGCAGAGTTCTAGGATGCCAGCTTCCAAAATTACAAGAAACGTTAAAGGAAATGTATTACTTTGGATGGTAAATACATAGAGATATCAAAAAGAATATAATTTATATTATATTTATAGCTTATATAAATTAAGTTTCTCTCTTTCGGTTATTTTTAGTAACTATGAAAACTTTTCAATCTCCCCTTCGTGTGTATAGTCAGATATACAGACAAATTGATAGATAAATAATTAGACAGACAGATAGATAGACAAACAGACAGACAAATAGATGGATACTTAGAGATAGACAGAGAGACACAGGTAGACAGAGAGACAAATACAGTAGAAGTTCATTAGTCCGGCATCCAACAGTCCGGAATACCCGATAGTCCGGCATTGCTCCAGAAAATTGTAAAAATTTTGGTTTTCTCCAAAAGTGTGTCTTTAAAGCTAATAAAAACACTCTAGAGCTATTCGGAAGTTTTCGGTGTAGTTCGGGATCATCCGGAAGCCCTCGGTATTGTTCGGAAACAATTAGCGGCCGGCTAGTCTCGGCTGTCACAACAAATTCAGGTGCAGTGCAGCTCCGTTAATCAATCACGAAGCGTCTTCGCCATTTTTTTTGTGCGTTGTTGTTTTATGTACTTTCACATCGCAGTAAACGTAACTTTTGAAACTGTTTATAAAAAAGTGATTTTCGTTCTAACTGTACAGTGACCAGAAGCTGCAGAATCACTAAATAAGCTTATCTCTTTTGCTGAGGCTAGTACTAGCTACAGTGCTTCAGAAATCATTGATTTCCATATCATTAAAAATAAATTTTATACTAAACGCCAAAAGAGAGTCAAGAAAACAAAAAGACATTCATGACTTTTTTAAATCTAAGTGAAATATGTTTTACAGTACGTGTACATACATTATATGAAATGTAAAATAAACTTTGTTGTATGTATTTGCATACTGTATTTGTAGTTTAATTATTAACCTAATTGTTCTTATAATTACCGCCCGATAGACCGGAATTTTCGGTAGTCCGGCACCGAGCCGGTCCCGAACGTGCCGGATTATCGGACTTCTACTGTAAATAGACTAAACATATTGACGAACATCAGAAACATGTAATTATCTTGCAGATTTAAAATTTATAAAGTAATTGTGTATAAGACAGATGGAATTTTCACTTTCCATTTCTGACAATAATTTTAAGACTTACTATTATTTCTAACAAATTTTTTATTAAAATCTACATTACAGAATTTCGTAAATAATCTCAAAGTGGGCGTTGTGGTGATTATTGAAAGTAGTGGATCACTGAAATCATTTAAAAGGCAAAAATGTTTACTCCATAAGGACTGAAATTTCGAAACTTTATTTAATTAAATAGTTATTAATGATAGAATAGAAGCTCATTTTAAAAATGTATGGTTTTTATGGTCTAAATAATGTTATAAAGTCTCAAACTTTTAACACGTTCATTATTTTAGTTCTTAAAAATAGTATTAATTATAATGGAATTATTCATTTGGAGGATGAAGGCTTACTACAAGAAGGTATTAGCTATAGCTTAGATAATTTATATTTACAATTTTATGAAAAATAACATCTTGTAATGGGGCTTTTTTATCTATATTAATATGTATGATCTAGTAAATTTCATAAAAATAATAGATTTAAAGATTCTTTTTTACTTTGTTTAATTTTTAACCTTCATAAAAATAACAATTATTAATTAATAAGAGAATGTTTGATACTAAGGATCCAAAATCAAATAAAAATATTTTCCTTAGAAGGGATGCTTTTACTTTTAGCATAATTAAAATTCCATTATGATATAGTAATATTGAAATTTTTTTTAAAAAAAATATTAACATAGATTCAGTAATATTCTTGTATTCGTGTATTTTTGTAAAAACACAAGCTTTATAATAAAACTCCAATTTGTAACAGTAATATTCATACATTAATATACAAGAATGTAGTACTTACCTAACTGAAGTGCAATTGTATAATAAATAAAATAAAGACTGGGGTAAAAATTACAATGTTATAAGCTTTTAAGATGTTCAGAACATGATTAGCTTATTAAATTTCCTAAAGCATAAATTTGCAATAAGTTTAATTTTCGACTTTAATTTCACATAAAACGGAATTTAATTTTTTTTACCATACATAACCCTAGATATATATCGTTTCCAGTTAACTTATTTTGATATTAATTTGATTACAATGCTACATTTTTTACTAATTTTTTTTGTTATTTTTTTGTCTTTAATTTTATTTCTGGTTTTCTTTTTTCTGTGCCTTACATATATTTTTGATAATCTTAAATACTTCATTTATAGCCACTTTGGCGTATACTGTACTAAATTATTTATGATGGTTTAACTGTGGATATTTAGATTACATTTTTGATGAATTTGAAATAAGTTATCTTAGGATAAGAACAACTTAATTTTAGAGATCTAACTTTCATTTAAAAAATTGCATTATTTTTAACTACATTTTCGACTTGAAGTTTTATTTTTGCTGATTAATATAAACAAATAAGAAAAAAGATGATAAATTTAATTTACATTAATTGAATTTAATTTACATTAATTGAATTTAATTTACAAATAATTTAAATTTAATTTAACGTTATTAGTCTTATTCCTATTCTACCAGTTTATCTCTTTGTTATTTAATAATTTTCTTGATTTATATTTTAAATTAGATAATGATACTAGGAATATATACCTGGGTGTGTATAAGTAGAATCAGAATGTTACTACCTTTATCATCTTCATTCTTACCTATTTTATCTTTCCCTTTATCTTTGTCTTTATCTTTACCTTTATCTTTGTCTTTGTCTTTACCTTTATCTTTGTCTTTGCCTTTATCTTTGTCTTTGCCTTTATCTTTGCCTTTATCTTTGTCTTTACCTTTATCTTTTTCTTTCCTTTATCTTTGTCTTTGCCTTTATCTTTGTCTTTGCCTTTATCTTTATCTTTTCCTTTATCTTTGTCTTTGCCTTTATCTTTGTCTTTGCCTTTATCTTTATCTTTGCCTTTACCTTTACCTTTACCTTTGTCTTTATCTTTATCATCATCATCATCTTTATCGTTATCTTTATCTCTATCTTTCCCTTTCCCTTTATCTTTCCCTTTATCTTTATCTTTCCCTTTAACTTTATCTTTCTCTTTATCTTTCCCTTTATCTTTATCTTTCCCTTTATCCTTATCCTTATCTTCATCTTTATCTTCATCGTCTTCATCTTTTTCTTTATCTACTTTTGCTGCATACGTTGATGTATTTATGATGCTCAAGAAATACATCAAGGTCAAAGCTAGCCATAAGCGTTTCGTGGTCTAAAATAAAATATAAAACTTATACAGCTTTTTAAATTTACTTAACTAGAATACTTGCATCAAACAGAAAAACGTACGCAAGGAACAAAAATTTTAACACACATGGTGAAACATTTAATAAGAATAAAAGGCTGTAAGGTTTATTGTAAGATTGTAAATATTGTAAGGTTTAGATAATGCATTTTAATATTTTACTTTGTAATCTGTTTTAATTATTTTTTTATTTCTCTGCTGAGAAATATTGAGTATGAGATGATTGCGTTCAGAAATATTTATTAATTTTAATTAGTTGAAAGAGTAAACCTTTTTTAAAGGAAATCTCTACTAATTCATGTTGTTTACTTTAAGTTATAGTAATAAAATTATGTTTGGACTGTAGGAATAAAAAATATTTAGCGGACATGCATATATATAAATCACAAATTCAAAAATTATAATATCGAACAAAAATTACTTCTTGAAGGAACTCAGGTAATGCGTTTTATCCATAAAAATTCTGCAACCATATTTGATAGTGAGCATACCAATAATTTGAAAAGAATTTGAATAACATCTCGAATTATTTAACAACTATTTGTTAGAATTTTACCAATAAAATATTAGAAAATAATATCAATAAAATATTAGAAAATAATATCAATAAAATATTGAAATATACCAACATACCGGTTAATTCAAAATTAGTGTGTGTGACCAATTTTAAAGGCATATAACTATTTATGGTGAATTTCTATCGTTTTACTACTGGTTTTATTGTAAAATGAAACATTTAAATTACTAATATAACCATTTATATTAGTAAGAGTAAGTTATAGTACCGAAATTAGATCCTCAAACTCGAAACGAATTTTTAAAACTTTTGAAGGATAGTTGTTCAAAATCTGTCATAAATAAAGCATTTAAAAATAAAAAGAAAACATTTGTCTAAAGTATTGTAATCTAAACTTCGAAAAGAAATAAAATTTGGCTTACAACCAAAAGCTCCAGGAGAAAATGTGAACGGAAGTAAGTCCTTGATGAAAAAGGAAAAGAGAAGTTGTTTGAAAAGGATTATCACTGTAGAAAATCATCCCCCTCAAAGAGCTTTGGCAAGGAAACTACAGAATCGCAATCGATAATTTGTCGTCAGATAAGGAAAATTGGCTATAAAAGGTGAATAAACCAGCCATCAAGTATCAGCAAAGACCGCAGAAAACCGAAGAAAACGCTCTTGGCCTTTGTATTTAATGTTAGACAAAGGTAGATACAAAACATGGATAACTTTAGATGAAACACTGTTTCATCTGCCATTCATAATTGGCGAAATGAAGATGCAACATATTTCAAGCGAAAGGCATGGCAAAGGCGCAGATGTTTTGGAAAAGGCTAGTTAGCCATCAGGATGGAATGGATGGGAATGTCCTCTCAAAAGGCTTAAGAAAACACTTTTTTTGTAGAACCAAAGGCTAAAATTGATGCAGCATACTATCAGAAAAGTTTTGAAGCATGTGATCAAAGAAAGTAAACGTATTTACCTTTGAGGATTTTTTATTTTTTATTTTCACCAAGATTCTGCACCATGTCATACTCCGAAATCAGCTGTAAAATGTCTGAAAGATAAATACAAAAATTTCTTCCTTATGAGAAATATCTACCATCACCCCAACTGTTCTCTTTGCGAATATTTTTATGGGGATACTTTAAAAATACAATTAAATAGATGTAAAGTAAGATCCCTTCAAGAGCTTCAAAAATAAATCAAAAAGGAAGTTAGAAAATTTCCCCCCGAAATCTTCGAGAAAGCTCTTTTGGCTTTGCTAAACTTATAGGTAATGTTTACTATGCTCAAGGAAGCCACATTGAAAATTTCCTGAAAATAACTTTATTTAATAAAAATTTACTATGCACTGAAAATGATCACATTATTTTTGATTCAACCAGTAATATTCTTATAATAATCATACAAAAACTTTAATGAATCTTTCACTAAAGTAATCCAATAACAATTTTAGAACTTTGTTAATAAATATAATAATAATAGTACTTCTAAAATGAATTAGAGCTTTATCATAAAATAAACAAGATTCAGAAAGTAAAACAAGTATGAATCGTTACCATTTTCAAACTAAACTTTTCTCCTCCACAAAAGAGTAATCACTATCTTCAACTTCTGATATCAGCAACTGTGAGAGATATGGCAAAATGGGAGTTTATATAAGTTTCATACCACATAGTTCCAAGCAAAAATTTGAACTTTTCTTAATAATTCTACGAAATATATTTATTGCTTCACGTCTAATTGACAAAAGATTATTTTTTAATGGATAATTATTTTGTGAAATAATTTAAATGCACGGAATGTTGCCATAATTCATAATACTTATCCATTACTCATCCCAAATTATTGCACTAATTACCATGTTTTTCCTCATTAACTCAAAATATTCCAATCCATTTCCAGTAGGCAAATTTCGAAGAAATGAAGAGAAAAAAATCAATCGAAAGTATTACGATAGTCATGTTAATTAAAAGACGATAGAAGCATTTGCTGTAAATCAAGGAAAATCGAGATTTCTAACACATTTAATTAAAACTTTTGAAAAATAAATTCTTCAAAGCAGTGATAAAAAAAATCATTCCTCAGTATCACAGAAAACTGAAATATGACATTGCTGCAACACACTCTGTCTCAATAAATAATTTCAGTCTGGATGTTTTTAAACATTTTCCCTGGTCTATATGCACTAACAACAATAAAATATTTGCGGAAAATAAGTCTTGGACATAAGACTAGGGATACAATGCTGTGTAAGACGCAGCAGCGTTACTGAAACATTGTCCTACGCGCATCAAAAATTCTTTTTCGATATACCTTTGATACATTTAGAAATATAATTACATTCCTTTTCATAGTAATATTTGTTATTCACTGTTTTATTGAATGAAATACTTATGAAAGTTTTACATAATTTTTTGCAATCTTACGAAAGGATTATGTTTATCAACGATTCATGAAAATATAATCTTCCAAGAATACTTAATTCAGTTCTCATTTTTGACGTTTTCATAGTGCTTTATTGTCAAATGTGCCCCTAAATCTCAAATTTTACAAGACAATTGTTAATTCAGTTTTATTTAAGGTATCCGACTACTTGCGACAACTTTTGTTTAAAGGGATACATGGGAATTATAAATTTGCTTAGTACATTTTAAGAAAATATGCTAAAATGAAGAAGAGGGGAAAAAATTAGTATTACTAAAAATAATAATAATAATTTACAAAAAAAAAACAAGTTAAATGGGGCCCATTCTGTACCTAAAGTTTATGAAAAAAGTTTCAATTTTTCAATTCTGATGTGGTGTTATGTTATTCATTTCTAAATGACCTTCATGATAAGAGATATTTTAAACTTTACAAAAACTAGAGCCCTTTATCTTACTTATTATATGAAATTGCTTAAAATGACAGTGATAATATTAACATAAGGGATTGTAAATTTTGTAATAAAGCAGTGATTGATAACTCTGAAGGTTGTACCACTTCTACTATTATACAGAACATACACAAAAAATTTGAGTTAATTATTATGAAAACTTTTTGGCAATCACTGGCTCTATTTGAGCATTTAAATAAAACACATTTCGAGTAAAACGCGTTTTAAAGTATGACATTTATTTTACAGTAATGGCATCTGCTTTTACTAAAGCATTTACAATTTTTTTAGTGAACGGAAAATAATAAACTTGGTATTTTTATAAAGCTAATAAGAAGACCTTTAAAATAAAATCATAAAAAAATATTGTCAATTCTTGGCAAAATTCACAATTTTAGGGTAGTTGGATACCTTAAATCTCTCTTCATGTTAGATCTACTATATTTACAGTTCAATATGTTAGCATTTGCTGTTTGAAAATCGATCACATTTACACACAATATAAAAATTGTGAAGCATGTGGAAAATACTAAATTATTTTTAGGACGAAAGTAAAGGAAACCAAAAAGAGTTTGGTAATTCTATGATAAATCGGATGCGAATATGTTTTATTCCTGTATGCAAAAAGGTACATTTTGGAAGTCAATCAACGAATTACTGGAGTTCCAGAGCGTCCAAATGAGCCTCCTAATAATATATATAAGGAGAGAAATTCTAGTTGTAAAGCATAATTTTCATTCAAATTAGATTTCACTTTTTTTTTAACCAAAATATAAATATGAGTTCTCGCACAATATAAGTGTTAGGTATCGTTTCAGATCAATTGCAGGAATTGGTATTTAATCGACTTTTTTATCAGAAATATTTGCCTTTAAAGAAATTTGACAATACAGTAGAACGTCGTTTATCCGAATCAATTGGGAACGGACACCGTTCGGTTACGCGATTGTTCGGATAACCGAAAACCGAATGTGACCATGCAGTATATGAAACCGGACACTATACGAATATTGAAAATCATCACATGCGGGAAACGTGCTTGAAGAAAAACCAAAATAGGTGCAAAATGTCGCAATTTTACCTTGATTGTGGAACATTATCACTTATTTTTCGCTGTACCATTGTACACCTTCGTGTTTTTGCTGCAAGGTCTCCGATTCTCTTGAGCAGGAGTTGAGTATGACAGCACTCTGATTGTTGTTCGTACCACTCCATAACTGCTCTAACGCAGAAACGCGTCAGAAATTGATGGATCCTTGTTACTTTCGTTGTTGTTGTCCTCGTCATCATTCGTTTCATCGTCGACAGGGTCGGAATTTTCTTACACGGAAGTCCCAATCTCATCATTTTTTTAGCATTTGAAATCTCCATTGCATGCCATAGCCTTCTGCCGTGCATGCCATCCAGGTTTCTACAAACACAACAAAAGATCACGTATACACCCCCTCACTTGGAAACAAACTGATCTAATATTCCACATAGATGTTTACCAAAGCACACAACTGAAATTCCCCAAATATCCCTCACCTTGGGTCTTCCCGTCACTTTTTGGTCTCACACGAAACAACTGTTGAGCATTGCACTGTTTGAAAACGTATCCGGACTTTGGTCCGGATATTTGACGCTCCGGATAATAAACGTTCGGTTAAACGACGTTCTACTGTAATAGCAAAATAATGTTTAAATAAATTATTTTTTCTTACTTATCATAGAACACAAACGAATCACTGCTTTAATTTGTTCGCTGTATGATAATTGAGTCTTGAAAATTTGAATCAAGAGAATCATTAAAATACTAGAAAAAAAATTAAGAATGCTAATCACTTTTTTCCATATGAAAATACAATAAGAATGTACTCATTTCAGTGAGTTATTTTCTTCAAAATTCCTGTTTTTTCTTTTAAGAAATAACAGGAAACCAAATTTCTTTTATTTCTTAGCATAATCAAGCTGTTTTCAATTAAATTAGATTTATATCAGAAAGGCATTTAAATTTCATTCGATGACTTCTGGTACAAAAAATGTGGTTTTTAATAACATAAACAGGTATTTTTTTATATAATATACAATAAAGGAACGCTTTATTTCCTTCACCAATTCTTTCAAATTCAAAATACATCCAAATTAAGTCATTTCTCTCTCCAACATATTCACACAGTTTAAAAATTCCAAACTATGCATTTTTACGCAATCACATTTTTATTATTAATATTTTTATTGAGAACATTTATAACCCCGTCCACAACAAAGTATCATACGGGGGCTTACATAGAAGTAAGCGTAATGCACACATCATAAAGGAAAGAAGGATTACAATATATGCCTTCTCCGGTATTCTAACCCAAGCCCTCGGCACCGCAGTCAGCGTCACTAACCTCTATACCGGATGGGCGGCATTAATAATATTTGCTAGCTATAAAGTTTTTATTAATAATAGCTTTTGTGAAGTTCATAAATCTTTCATTTTAGAAATACAAAATCGTGATTCCCAAAGTTTTAACATTAGGTTAACTTCTTGAAGTTTCTTTGGATAAAAACTATTTATTTCAGGAAAAAATTAAAATTTTATATAAAAAAAGAAACTGTTGCTTTTATTTCAAAATAGTTTGATGAACGGCGTTTATACGTGCAAGTGTGCGTCTAGTGTAAAATTTCGAATTTTTTTTTTTCAAATGTAATCAACTAGTTTTTCTGCTTCAGCGTAAAGTAATATTCACTTAAGTTTACATTTAAAGATAATTAAGAAGAAACTTTTTATTGTATTGTAAAAAGGCAATAACAATGATCGTCAAGAAAATATCGCCATCTCTCATCAACCAATGGGCTTATTTCATGATGGTCACATGATAAAGACAAACACGTGTTCTCCATTTAATTCGAAACAGACATTAAACAAATTGTAGTTGTTTTATTTGTAAAACTTAGATTAAATTTCAAATTTCATAACTGAGTAAAGGTGTTTAAATGTTATAAAAATACATATTTCTTCAAAAAAAATTTTAATTAAAAAATATTATTTTATGCATTAATTTTTTTATAAAATTTATTTTGTATACCTATGAGCATTATTATTGTTGAAAAATATGTATATTTCTTAAAGAAAGTTACTGCAGAGAGCAAAAGTTGGCAACAAAGAAGTGCATGAACTGATTAGCTGGAAACGTATATTGTTTTTATTATGTGACTATGACGTCACATGAGTTTTTAACTGATTGTCTAGAATCACGTAGTTATCATAATCATGTGACTATGACGTCATATGAATTTATCCCATTGTGACCATTGTCTGCAACACATAGCAGAGATGCGTTGGACTTATAACAAACAAAAATTTTAGCTTAACTTAATGATTTGTCCCATTTCCTCTTTTAGCCAATTTCTCCTTTTTCACTCGAACTTTGAATCAAGTTTCTCAAAAATTTAAGCGAAATGATGTCATGAAGGTAAAATGAAATTCAACTGTTTAACATTCTTTAATACATATCGATAGAACTTTCATGACACCTTGGCAGAGCAGATGATAAATTGATGAAAAAAAACCTTCCGGGCCAAGTATTGATTGAGTAATCAGCATAAATAATTAATTGAATCAACTAATACAACTATTCCCAGTTTTTATAATTTCCAATGAAGCATGTTGTTGCCATTGATGTTTGACAAATACCGTCTAATATTAAATGTTTTTTTAAGTATTTTACAAAAATAAATAAATAATTCCATTAATTGTTTCTAATTTTTACTATTGCTATTACATTTTGATTATTTACGACGAGAAGTTCTACCTTTATATGTGATAAAACATTTTCTCTCCTTAAAGTGAACCTATCATCCTGAATGTAATCTAGACACCCATATTTGTTTTTTGCCGATAAAACATTGGGTACTTACTGGTATTTAAGAAGAAATCCTTTATTGTTGAAAAAATACTCCTAGCTTTGAAATAAGGGGTTAATTTCTTATATTATTATAAATCATTAGCATTATCAACTACAAATAAGTCTGTTCAATCAAAATCGTAGCGTATAAAAATGAGAAGGAAAATTTGAAAAAAACTTTTTTATACTTAAACAATCCGACTACTTTAAAATTGGAAATTTTGCCAAAAATTGACAAATCTTTATGATTTTATTTTATAGGCCGTCTTATTAGCTTTATAAAAATATCAAGTATATTGTTTTCCGTTCACTAGAACAAAAACTACAAGGGTATTAGTAAAAGCAGATGCCATTTTTTTAAGCAAGAACGCATTTTATTCGAAATGTGCTTTTTTTTTTAAAAAAATGCTCAAACGGGGCCAGCGATTGCTAAAACATTTTTTAAAATGATTAACTAAAATTTTGGGTGTATGTTCTGTGTAGTAATAGAAGTATTTTAACCTTAAGAATTATCAATCCCTGTTTTATTCCAAAATTTGCAGTCCCTTATGTTAATATAATCACTGATTTCAAGCAATCTCATATAATAACTAAGATGAAATACTCTAGTTTTTGTAAAAATAACAATTTCTTTTATCCTGAAGGTCATTTCAAAAATGAACAACATACAAACACATCAATTTGAAAAATTGAAAATTTGTTTATAAACATTTGGTACAGAATGGGCCACGTTTATGTTTTTTTTTTTTTTTGTCAATTTTTACCAGATTTTTTTTCCATTTTAGTAATAATAATTTTTTTTTCTCTTCTTAATTTTCAAATATTTTTCTTAAAATGTGCTAAAGAAATCTAAAAACATCAAAAAAAATCCCCATATCTTAATTTTTTTTTAAAAAAAAGCTGTCGCAAGTAGTCGGATACCTTAAATTAACTGATTTTCTTTCAGTTATTTCATCGAAAGAAATTTTTTCATGTTTCAAAAAGGGTTATTTGTATTTCATGGAAGATGATATAACTACAATCTTCTTTTTTAAGCATGTTTCGTTTAACAATATTAAAAAATCGAAAATCTTGAGTATTGAGATAACTTAAAATATTTGAAGGAATTATTTTAAGAAAATTATGTAGATCATATAGTAATACTTTGTTTTGAATTTAAAGTGATGTGTGCCCTTTTTTCATTAAAATGTACTAGTTTGCTCTTTTAAACAGTAGTTTTTTAATGACAGAGCTACTTTCATTTTCATCAATGTTTGGTTTTGTATTTTATAAAAGAAGATATATTGCCATAACCATTTGCTTTTCCGTCCATTTTATTTTGTACTAACAAACAATTCAGGAATAAATAATTAAAAGAAACAATTATATACGTTAAAATACATAATTAATTAAATTAATCAAGTCGAAATCCGGGAAAGATGTTCGATTAAATCTACATTTTATCTTTAAAATATTCAAAGAATACCATTGAAAGTATGTGCATATAGTTTACTTAATTCCTTATCTAGAATAGCATGTATATTTTATCAGTTTCTTCAGTAAAGTCAAGAAATAAAGACGAAATTTAGGAGTAAAAGTAAAAAAAGACTATCTAAATAACTGCATATCATGCGATGAAATGTAAGAAAACTGCAGTTTTCATAAACTGGGTACAAATTATAAGGCCACAGGCTAGGATTGCCGGGGTTTTGATCCTAATGTCTTATGGTTTTGTTCAGGAAACGATCTCGAAATCTTGATTGAGACCGCCTACATGAATAAAATGTTCGTGGTACATTCTTGAGGTTGAAGGTGTTGGATTTCCATATCTCTTGTTAGTTGAAGAAACCCAGATTGAATCACAATTCCCAAATCTGACTTGGAAATGAACTGAAAGATCGACAGGTGGAAAACAAAATCCATCTCTTTTCATACTAAAATAGTATAAAGACTAGATATAAAAAAATTATGGTAAATATATATAAGAAATATGCTGTTGTTTTACCTGAATTGTTGCTTTTGACATTTTAATTCGTAAAATGTTCCATATTTGAAATAAATTAATAAATATGCATTGTGATCAAACTTCTTTTATATGTATAATTCTATTTGTAACTCACATTATAAAATTTTCGATGATATTAAAAACAGAAACTGGCTAAGTTTTCCAGAAATTTTCTTGACACAAAACCATTTATAATCATTTAAAATAATAACTGTAACATCCAAATTTTCTTTCCCTCGTGTGTTAGAAAAATAATCAATTGAGAATTTAATATAGTATCGAAAAAGGTAACAAGTAATATAAAAAAAAAATTTTAAGTCGATTCCTACTTTGAATGGATGAAAGTATTTTATTAACGATTGAAAATTTGAACAAGATATATAAATATAAAGAGAGAGATAGAGTATATGAATTAATAGTAAGAATTGAATAAAGAACATGATTTGTCTGAACTGTTGTAACAATGTACCTCCTGTTTGATTGGTTTGGGTGAAAAACTGGTTTTCGACGCCAACTTTTATCAATGTTACAACTACGGAAACAAATATAAGTTGGCGTCGAAAACCGGTAATTATTTTAATTTAATTAATTAACCAGTAATTAATGAAAAAAATATTTGAAAAAACTGTATTAACATCAAGTATCATCCACTACAAGTTTAAGAAACTTATTTGAACTTGATTGGATGAATAGAAAGTATTTTGTTAACGATTGAAAATTTGTGAACAAAATAAATATATATAAATATATAATATATATATGAGAGAGAGAAAGAGAGCTAATGGTAGGAATTGAAAAAAACCGGGGAGGAATTAAATAGGGATATGCACAATTTGTGAATAAATATATTTTCTCACCCCCTGAATGATTACATAATTTTCAAAAAAGCAGTAAAAAAGTGCCAAATGTTTTTACTCTGTAAATGTCTTTTTGAAAAGTGTAGTTTAAAATAAACTAGTTAAAAATAAATAAACATCCCCAACATATTATAAATATAGACCGTTGCAGCCATTGGATATGTAGGATAGAAAATAAAAAATTTTCCCGGTACAAGAAATAGACTTTTTGATGCGTTTCATTTACGCATTCCATCCCAAAAATATCCCAGGCACAAGTAGCAGAGGGTGAAATCTCCCCCAGTCATTTTAACAAGAGCGGGAAAGAAGGATAATGCTTATTTCCTTACTTCCGAATAATTTAAATTTGTTTTTAATATAGTTGAAAACTATTTTTGAAGAACAATCATATTACTTTTATAACTCATTAGAACTAAATTGAAATCCATAAATTTTTGGATACATTTGAATACAATATAAGTAAACCTTTAAAAGGTTAAATGTAAATATATTTAATGATTTGACTAACATGGTCAATGTCTTCTATATCAATATTTAAATGCATTGTAATAAATAATTTTGTTATTTAATTCAGTGCACATTCTCTCAGTTTTAAAATATATAAAAAGGCTTTTAAAAATATGATAAATATTTATTAATCTAGAAAAATTCCTTTAACCTGACTACGAATCAATTTAAGCCACTATAAAGCTCCTCAAATTTATTATGCAAGAATTATTCAGCAGTCTGTAGCTAAATTGTCATACAACCTCTGACACACAATTAATTTCTGTGAATGGTCCTGTAACATTCAAGTATATGAAATATTAAAGAAAGTTACCTTACTGTCCTTCAAAATTGTCACCTCCTATAACTACGCACCGCTGAGATCTGCTATACATGTCCTGGGGACTTTGCAAGAAGTCTTCTTTTGAGATGGAGTTCAAAAACCACGTCACGTTTCTTTGAATGTCAGAAATATCATCAATTCTCTTTCCTATCAAAGCGAGTTTGAGTCGTGTGAATAGAAAGAAGTCTGGTGTATTGAGATCAAGAGAGAATGGTGAATGTTCAATTTGCCCCATTACTTTTTTTATGTCACTAACTGTTTGACGATATTGGCTGTGTGAGGGCGAGCATTGTCATGAACATAAAACCATGAACCTTGTTGTGCGTATTGGGGTCATCCCTGCGTAGATGTTTCATGAAACGGGACAAAATTTCAATGTACCTGGCAGCATTCATCGTCCAGCTATCATGCGCACTGTTAATCGACGATCTTTCGTGATTAATTTACTCACTTTCTCAAAGTTTCCGCCACTGACAAGGGTCACAGATCTTTCGCTACGGGGGTTGTCAGAAGCACTTTCCGGGCCTTCTCGAAAACGGGTGAAGCACTCGTACATACATTTCATGGACAGTGTTTAATATTCATAAACACATACCAGCATCGAATATGTTTCTGTCGGTGTCTTGCCAAGCTTAAAACAAAACTTTAAATTGATCTTTTGTTCTTATATTTTTCTGTTCTCAGTTAAGAATCAACACACTAAACAAGCACTAGTAAAACAAGTCATACACGGAACACATACGATGCTCAACTGAATAAGGTAAGGGCAGATAGTCAACACCTGCCACTACGTGTGCAGCGTTTTGTTTCGTCAATGTTGCCAGATCGGGGCCGTTCTGACTTCATTCACCGAATTTTATTATCAGAGGTTGTAGTTGTGAATTAATGGCCAACATTTTTTCTATCAAGTCATGAATTTTAATCATTGTGCCACTGAAATCCGCTGTGTAGAAGGGTTGATGCATATTAAACCTTTAAAGGCTAAAGTTCCTCTCTTTGTCGTACCATGGAAGTCTGTAGATAAGGTTACCTGCTCAGGTTCTGTCCTTGTCGCTTCACCGTAGTCCACTTACGACATGTTTAACCTTATACACCTCATTAGTTTCTAAGTCTGAAGTTATACAATCATCAACAGCAACGTTCGTTTAAATGGCAATACTTAAAAGAGTGAGAACAGGATACTGAGGGATCACACACACACATTTCCAGTGTGACAAACTTGCTGAAGGTATAGGAGCGTATTATCAAATCGTATAGCATGGCTAAATCAGAAATGTCTTTTACACAAGGATTGAATCAAAAAAGTCAAAATAGACAACAACACGTTAATATAATAGAAAGCATTTTAATGACAAGTTTTACATTGGTAAACAGCTCACATATTACAGAAGTGTTTGAAATTTCAACCACAAACGTTCACACTATCTTTATATCGGTGCTGCATAGAATACCAACAGTCTAGATTAGAGATAGCGAATCAATGTGGAACGGCACCGATCAAAATGGTTTACATTTTAGTTCAAAATAACCAAGTTTACTATGAAGTATTACGAACAAACGCCAGGGATCGGCTGTGGTGCGCAGGGGAGTGGGGAGCCCACTCGTTTATTGTTGTCTTCCTTAGTTCCGTTGTGAACTACAATTGCTAATGATGCAAAGTTTGTTTACGCTCAGCATAGTAAATGTCGCTGACACAACTGTATGCTAAAGTTTATTTATGTTATATTTACAATTTTTAACTGTGTTATTTAACATGGGTATTTCAGAAAAAAATGGCAAAAAGTGCAATATAATAAGTGTAAAAGATAATTTAAAACTTGGGGGAACAAGAAATATGGCATGGTTAGTAAAGGTGAAAAAGGGGTGCTTGTTTTAAGTTCTGGAACAGTGGTATGTAGAACATCGTCTGTAAAATGTCATTTTGAAACAAATAAATCACAAATCCTTTTGACAAAAAAGCAAACCGGAGCAAAAAGAATAAATTGCAAGTACAATAAAAGACAGAAATAAACAATCGACGTCTACAATTAAATATGTTAGCGAAAATTGGAAAACGAGCGTGGCAACTCGGCTGCAAGTGACATAGCTCGGCATGGGGCTTTCTTCAAAAGCTTTCTTCAAAAACTCTCTCTTTTGAAAAGGGAGATTTTTTGAAGAAACTTGGTTAGCATGCACTTCCTCACTTTTGATGATTTTGATAATAAAGGTAAGATAACTCAGCGCATAAAAGATATCCCTCTATCTGGAAACACTATAAAAGAAAACTGGCTGAAAATGTAACAGATCAACAAAAAAATGACATCAATTCCGCTCCTTTCATATTGCTATGTCTTAACGAAAGTACCGACGTCATTAAGTACTAATTGCGATAGCTTCGTTGCTAACAACTACAAAGAACACAGATATTTGTACGGCAGTTAAAAATTCGCTTGTGCTGTAGAAGGAATTGCTTTGAAAAAATTATTTCAGTAACACCTGCTGGTGCTCTGAATATGGTGGACAAAAAAAACTGTTTCATTAGTGTTGGCTCCAGTTGGCGAGAATTCCTTTGTATAGATTTAGCTCCGAGACAACTGTTGCATTCTTTTTGTTATAAGTTTGAAAAGTATAGTGATCCCATATGGTCGGATCTGTTTTGCTTATTAAAAACTTTTTAAAACTTACACAGTCCGCTTAGTTATTTTAGTCAACAATTAATTTATTTCAAACAGACTTAGGACTTTCGATTCTTGAATGCCACTGCATTATTCAACAACAAGCTTTGTGTACTAAGAGTGGCTTAACATCTTTTGATAATGTATTGGCATTAGTCCCAAAAATAGTCCACCTCATATCGTCACAGGTTTTTAATGAGCGAAAGTTTGATGTTTTGTTGGAAAAAGTCAGTTGGGTGTATAATGATTTACAAATGTATAATAATGTTTGCTGGTTCAGCCGAGGGAATGTACTTCAAAGATTTGTTGAGAGACTGATTGGAAGAAATCAGACTGTTTCTGATAAATGAAGGGAAAACTGAACAATACCCACAGTTTTTGGATTTTACATGGTTTTCAAAACAGATGTTTTTTACAGACATTACAGATTGAAGAGTTTTCCTCTCTTATAAAACTTTCCTCAAACAAAGTGGATGCATCAGATGTGGGGTATCATGCCTTCTATAGGTGAAACTCAACTGAACTCAGTGGCGCAACAGCCCATGAAGGCCAAGGCCTGCTGTGCCTATCTCAGCTTTCGTGACCTTAGGCGCTGGGGTGCATGTGCAAATGTTTCGTTCAAGTGTTTAATCTGACGTGAAACTCCGGCGTTAAGTTCCCAAGCAAGTCTGGCACTCATTTATCGACCCACTGAAGAGATGAAAGGCTGAGTCGACATTGCCCAGCTCGGAAGTTGAACTTCGGACCTGAGTGTGTGTGGGGTGTGGGGGATGTGTGGGGGGCAGGGGGTGTTTTGGACCTGCTTCTCTCTACATCATTGTAATATGAAGCAGTTAATGTTTCAAAAAGTCTGCTGGACCCTATATATTTGCACATTTCACTTTCATAATATACACATTTATATCAAAAATGTAAAAACTTATTTGTATTTATTTCTCTTAATTGAATTTAAAAGCGCTCATAAGCTGGTGTTTATTAAAACTAGTGGAACGCTCTCTATTTCCTATTTTATGCAGCCTAGATATCCTAACAGTTCTAATTGACTAGTTAAAGATTATTATGTAATCCGTATAATATTATCAGTGATATCTGATTTCTACGACTAGTATGACGATAACTGATGATATTTCAATCTAATATTCTAAATGGCCGCCTCATTAATAATGATTTCGAGGATCTCAAACTTGTGCAGATTAGATGCCTAAAGTTATTTCACAATTAGAATTTTGAGAAATATTGAGAGGCACTGCTTGATGTGGTCAATGCTCAAGGATTTTCAATTATTTATCTATACAAATAAATACAATTGAAGTGTCTGTTTGTAATTTCAAATTAGCAGCTTTTTACTTAATGCACTAAAAGTATATACGGTACTCATAACAAAAAACCAATTTTTAAAATTTTTGTCTGTCTGTCTGTCTTTCTGTTTGTCTGTCTGTTTGTTCCGGCTAATCTCGGAAACGGCTGGTGCGATTTTAAAAAGTCTTTCACTAATGGAAAGCTACATTAACAGGGAGTAACATAGGCTATATTTTATTCCCGTATTCTTACGGGAACGGAAACTATACGGGTGAACGTGAAACTGAATGCCAAGATGAACGCCAAGCTGAGCTAATGAAGTCGTTGTTTTGGTTACTGGCGACCGGTGCTCTTCATGAGACATAATAGTGTTACGCGCACATGATAATACGCTGACACGTGCCATAATTTTTTTTATGATAGTTATCTCACTGTTCAGTTAAGTAGAGGATCGGCTGTTTCGGATGCATTTTTAAAAATAATAAATGAAGGCTTCATAAGGAAAAAGCAATGCAAGAAACAAAAAATTGATAAGTTTTAAGGTTAGTTTTTATCCTTTCTTTTTTTTTATTTACATTTTTAGTCATATTTAAACAATAGTTATTATAATCCCAATCTATATCTATACAAATAAAGAAAATTGAAGTGTCTGTTTGTAATTTCAAATTAGCAGCAATTGTTTGCGGGGGCGTGGGTTTAAGGGGCGTTAGAAATTCCGATTTTTAAGTTATTAGACGTACAGTCTTGAAACTTAGTAAAGTATATTCCTCTCATAGGGTAGAGATACACTACGAAATGGGTTTCGTGAAAATTGCCCTCAAGTGGCGTTGCGGGACTTAAGGGGCGTTATAGATAATTATTTCCATTTTTAAACTATTAGACGCACAGTCTTTATATTTGATAAATAGATTTCTTTCATAGAGTAGAGATCAGCTATAAGAAGGTTTTGGGAAAACAGACCTCTAAGTGGCGTTGCAGGGGATTTAGTGGCGTACTAGATAAATATTTTCGTTTTTAAACTACTTCACCTCCCTGCTTGAAAATTGGTAGGAATGTTTCTTTCATGGAGTAAATATCCGCTACAAAACAGGTTTGGGAAAAATTGACCCCCAAGGGGTGTTAAGGGGTGTTAAGGGCAGATATAAATAATTATTTCTATTTTTAAACTATTAGACGCACAGTTTGAAATTTGGTAAGCAGATTCCTCTCATAGGATAGAGATACACTACAAAATGTGTTTTGTGAAAATCGACCCCTAGGCCGCGTTGCGGGGGTTCAAGGGGCGTTATTGATAATTTTTTTTTGCATTTTTAATCTATTGGACGCACAGTCTTCAAATTTTTCTAAGCAGATTCCTTTCATAGTGTGCAATTCCACTACAAAATTGGTTTTGTGAAAACAGACCCAGACGTGGCGTTGCGGGGGCTCAAGTGGCGTTATAGAAAATTATCCCCATTTTTAAACTATTAGACGTACAGTCTTGAAATTTGATAAGCAGATTCCTTTCGTAAAGTAGAGAACCGCTACAAAATGGGTTTCGCGAATATGAACTACCAAGTTTAATTTCGGGTGATTAAGAGGCGTAATTGATAAATATTTCCATTTTAAACTATTTGATCATCCTGCTTGAAAATTGGTAGGTATGTTCCTTTCATGGAATAGAGTTCCTCTAACAAAGAGTAAAACGAAAATTGACTCCTAAGGAGAGTTGTGAGGGGTCAAGAGGAGTTACAGAAAAAAAATCCTGTTTTTAATTGTTAGACCCATATACTTGAAAATTGTTAAGCACGTTTCTTTTGTTGAATAGGGATCCACTAAGAATGTATTTTAAGCAAATCAAGTTCTTCGGGGGTGCAGGGGGTTACTGGGACGTATTGACGAAAAAAATTACTTTTTTCGAGCTACAAGGACAATAATAATGAAATTTGGTTTGCATTTTTCTTTTGTTCAGTTGAAATCCGCTAAGAGCGGTTATATTGGAAAACGGCTCTCAACGGGATTACGGGGATATTGATAGTAAAACTTTTGTTTTTTTTCTGTTAGATTTAGACTTGAAATTTGGCTGGCATGTTCAATTTACGGAGTAGAGATCCACCGAAAATTGGTTTTGCGGGAATACACTTGGTTTTTGGGTTACGAAGGAGCAAACATCATTCTATGCTTCAATTTTAGAGATTTTTAGAAAACACAAATTAGATGAGTTCTGCCCTTTTTTTTTTATCAACAGGCGACAGTTACAGGTATAAGTATATTTTTCATTACAATCGAATTCTTAATGCAGGACTTAGATATCAATAATTTATACATATATATAAGCAGTAAAAATTTATAAAACATCATGAAATTCCCAGCGAAGCGGGCGGGTAACAGCTAGTTCTGAATAAAATGGGACATTATCTTTAAATGAGAAAATAAAAATAATTTAAAGTATATATAAGGTATTTTGCGTTACTTTCAAAATAATCTTCCTAACCCCTTAAACAGCCAATTTTTTGCCCAAAATGTTCCAAAAAGGCACATTTTTATAGCATATAACTAAGCATAAAATTTAACAGAGTGCGAAAAGGGAAGAGAATTTTATTTTAACTTTTTCAACTTTAAAGTTTTTGCACTGTTTTTTATTTCATAACTGTGGAACACAGAAACGCCTTAGTGTTTGCTTTTCATAAGTACACCCTGCATGCTATGAAGAATGTTTCATATATCTTACAAGAATTTCACTCTAACTCGTAGCATGTTCGTACCTCTTTTTAAGCGGTCCAGGATTTTGTGGGTGTATACATATATATATGCACGCACAATTTGGAACATGGTGTGTAATACCAAGTCTTATATTGCAATAGGGGCAGCGATAATATCGACGTTTTTGGATTACCTTTCTATTTTCATTTCTCCTCAAGTAACAAGTTGCATATTGCGTTACCAATCCATGTTCTTTATCGAATGTTTTTAAGAATCTAAATTCCTGCCTTCAATGAAAAACCTTCGCCACAAACAAACTGCCGATTGAGTATTTCAATACCAAGGACAAACTGCATCTCTTAAAAACACTAGCACTTATAATCTCACTATAAAAATTAAAAATATGAGTAAATCAAATATAGAAAAAAGAAAATATCAGTACCCGTAGAGCATACGGGGAAACCAGTTGTGGCCAACTTTCGTTAAGGGGTTAAATAATTAATTAAGAATTACAACCAAAATTACAAAAATTTATAAAGGAAAAGAAATCACATTTGCTTTTAAGTATATATATATATATATATATATAACTGTAAATATTTTTATAATAAATTAACTCTTTTAAGCCCTAATTACCATTAATAGTGCATTCATCAATTTTTTAGTCTGCTTTCCGCTTTTGGTTCTACATATCTAAGTCTTTCCCTATATGAGAAATATTTCGAGTTCTCAAAGAAATTGCTTAACAGCTGAATTTTCCAGAATTGTTTCAAATTGAAAGTAACAAACTATTGTATATCCATGATATTGTAGAGTTGCGTAGGCACTAGGTTTGCATCAAATTTTTTATTTAACTATATTGAAAGGAAATACTTATATTTTATGTTGTCTATTTCTTGTTTTTAAAAATATGTTTACAAATACATAACATATGTACAATTATAATTTTTGTTCTATTTTTGTCGAAGAAATAGTTATATTTTAGGCTGTTTATTTTTATGATAATGATACAAAAAAAACGTAAATTTATAATTTTGGCCTCTATTCTCTAACTCTGCATGCACTATCGCTGAAACCGAATAGTTTCAAAAATATCCTACTGAGTGGCCCCCTGAATCATATCGGTAGATTGGTTTGACACTCCGCAGCTAAAAGGTTGCTAACTCCTGGATTAGGAAATTGGAGTTGGTTAATACAAGATCCTGAAGCAAATAAATGTATAAAATAGTATAAGCCTTAGTTCTTATAAATATACATTCAATTTTCTGATGACGAAATGGTAATTATTAAGAGTTGCATACGCGTAATTTCTGCGTTTCTGTTGATGAAAATGAGCAATAATGAAAAATGTTAAATTGTACATTTATAATTTTTGCTTAAGGAGATATACTAATAGTTTGATTTTTCATAATTATTAATATTTAATATCTGGTTTCGAGTACTAAAGGGAACCTCTAAATTCTAATTGTATGTTCCACATTTTTAAGTTTATGATATATGAATATTATATATAATCTATTAAATTTAATTTGACATTTAAACTACGAGGGGTGTTTTTTAAGTAAAAAAAGGTCCGTTTGTTTTTTAAAATATAACGCCAATATTCTGTTTCATAAAACCTTTGTTTTAGGATTGTACATATTTTTGTTTACTTTTATACATAGTTGCCGAGTTTATTAATGCAGTTGTCATACCATAGAACTACGTTTTGAAAGTCCTCTTCAAAGAAGTCTGCTATCTGGTTGGACAGCCAAGAGTTCACGGCCGCTTTCACTTCTTCGTTGTCACTGAAGCACTTCCCACCAAGACTGTGTTTGAGGTACCGAAAAAGGGGGAAATCGTTAGAGGAGTAGGGCCGGGGCTGTATGGTGCACGATCCAAAACCTCCCATCCAAAAGAGTCAATTACGTCCCGAGTCGTTCGAGAAGTGTGAGGCCTTGCGTTATCGAGGATGAGCTAAACACCTTTGGACAGCATGGCACGCCGTTAAGAAGTGAAAGCGGTCGTGAACTCTTGGCTGTTCAACCAGGCGGCAGACATTTTTGAAGAGGACTTTCAAAACTTAGTTCTAAGGAATGACAAGTGCATTAATAAACTCGGCAACTATGTATAAAAATAGGCAAAAGTGTGTACAATCCTAAAATAAAGGTTTTTTGAAACAAAATATTGTTGTTATTTTTTAAAAAACAGCCCTCGCATTTTAAATAAAGCTAACAATAATAACGTGACGAAATCCGTTAAAAATCTCTATACAACAAGCATTTTTATTTTTTATTTAAAATTTCAAAGAGCCTTTTTATGAGACTTATATGTTATCTTTACTATGTTTAGTTTTATCTTTTCTTACAGTAACTTATTTTCGCGTATGAGAGCTACTTGGCGTTTTCATTGCAAGCTTCATTTCAGTTTCTGGCTGTAATTTACAAACCAACTAGAATCTCTAGAGCTTCTTGAATAGAGAATATGGTTGTCAATGAACTTTTGCATGAATGACGCACAATACTTTTCTTCTCTCTATTGGTGTTTGTCTGTGGTTTTCCTTAAAACTGTCCGTCGTGGAGCCAAAAACGTCCATTAGTACTATTGGAACAAGTACAGTGGTAAACCATAAGACGCATCGATTATTTTGTGATTATCATTCAAATGATGAGACCTCTTTCGAAACAAAAAAAAAATGAGACAGAATTTGAAAATGTTATCATACCATTTGTCGGCAAATGAAGTAGATAAAAAAAATCCCTGAATTGCTTCTATATGGCTTTTTCAATTTATAGTTTAAATTTATATATGTTTTATAATTTGCAAAACTTGTACAAATTTTGTAAACTAAAAAATAACATTAACTACCCATTGCGCTGATTGATTTCAGCATCACTTAAAGCTAAGATTATAAAACAACAGGTACTGAAAACATTTCCTAATATTGATTTCGAGAGAAATTCATATCATCTTCTGATATCATGTGAATATGATCATATTTGAGCTATAATATCCATAGCGATAGCCATAATAACATAAAAGCATAGATAAGCCATAATGGCACATAATCCATTTTGAACATTCTACCATATGAGACATTACGTGGAAGGCATTTACCAACATTTATATTCCGAATGACATTTATATTCCACGCACCAAACGAGACATCATAATTTCTTTGTATTTTCAATGAATACTGTGTATCATTGATGTACAGGAAATACTTGTACAATATAATTACATGTCCAGAAATTATATTAAACTATATTAATTATCTCAATCAAATTATATTAATTAACTTAAAATTACATTAATACTCGATGAATGTAACTTTTGATATGCAGTGCTTGTTTTGTAAAATAATGATACTATTTTTCAATTCCTACTATTAGTTCACACCCTCTCTACATTTACCTTGTACAAATTTTCAATCTTTAATAAAATACATTTTAAAATACTAATTTGAGCTGAAATTTTATATAGACACTTATTTTGGATGACAATACAGTAATTTAATTATAATTAAAAAACATTAATTGATTAAAACTATTATTCAAAGAATTACAAATACATCCACGTTGGCATTATTTTTGGCGACTTGTGTCAAAACTTGAAAAGGTTTTTTTTCACTCATTTTAAAGCAATCATTTGAGCTAAAATTTTCTATGCACTATTATTTTGGGTAACAATACAGTAATTTAATCATAATTAATTAAAATTATTGACTGAAATTAATTTTCTAAAGAATTACAGATACAGCCACGTTGGCTTCATTTTTAGCGACTCGGATCAAAACTTTAAAAGATTTTTATTTTCTCACGCTTCAAAGTATTCAGTTGAAATGAAATTTTATGTACACGATTGTTTTGGATGACAATTCGATACTTTAATGATAATTAATAAAAATTAATTGCCCCTTAATGTTGTGATTCTGTCATATGTATATACATATTTATATTAATTGTTACTATTTAATAAAAAGTAACTAAAATAAATTTTTTTTATCTAAGTAGGAATTGACTTAAAAATTTTTTTTATACATTACTTCTTTTTTATTTTTTTGCTAATATATTTAAAATTTAAAGTCAGACTCTTAGCGAAAAGAAATTTAAATATCGCTAATATACTTTTGATTTGATAACGTCAATATCAAATATTACTTTAAGAAGCAAAAATACACAATTTTAAGAAAATAAAAAAAAATTTAACAATTATAAGAATGCCAGTTAAAAACAATTTCTTTAATCAAAGTTAATTAATTATTGTGGTTTTAAAAAACGAAGGAACCATGGAGTAATTTCGTTAACTTTTAGTTATTTAGTTTTTATTGCATTCTTTTTAACGCATGCAATTATATATATATATATATATATATATATATAAATCTTTGTATTTCATTAAACTTATAAACTCTAAGCAAAATTAATCCGGCGCTGTGTCTAGCAAAATGATATTAGAGATGTTGAATAACATAAAGGTCTTATGAGATACTCTAAAAATTATCTGTTTTTACAATGAAAAGCAGTGGAGAAAAAATAATTAACCTGAAAAAGGTGAAATATGTAGAAATAAAATGGATTGTGGAAACAGCGAAGAGGAAAAGGTCGTTTTATTGATACTTAAAAAAATGCATTTTTGTATTCTTAATAGCAGAATAAACTGATTTTAAAAAGCATTAAGCTAAGATTTCTTTTTCTTGCAGCAACTTTGGTAATAAAATACATTTTTAATTAATAATTTATTTTTAATTTTGAAAACGTATGTGGTTTTTTTTTTTCTTTTTAAATAAACTAAAACAAAACTATGCACAATTAACAAAATTCTACAAGTATACACCTACAATTTCCTTTTTATCTGTTTCTTGAAAGTATAAATTTTTAAAATGTACTCATATTAATCAAAGTTTCCTTTTAATTTCTTTCTCTTAGTTTCTTTTGACATAAGCGTTCCCCAGAATCTCGAAGCAATTTCTCACTTTTAAACTTGAATATTTTTGTTCAATTTGCTAAATTTTTTTAATTAATTATTTATGTTTTAACTTCATAAGATTTAGGTATACTCTCTTTTATAGACTTGAAGTAAATTAAAGTAAAACTTTGGAATTGTGGAAATCTGACTGTCAAAAATTGAAAATTTATCTTAGGGAAGTGGTTGAAAATGGTACATTTAGAATATCTAGAACCCATAACGGGCCATGCAGTCAATACGATGCTAATGTATTTATTTGAAGAAATTATACTGTGTACACATTTTCAGGTACAGATTTGAAATACAGTCGAACCCCGATTTATTGAATCCCTATTTAACGAATTTCCCGATTTAACGAATTTTTCTCTTTTTCCGATTAAAATAAAGGCAAATGCTTCTACTTAACGAATGATAAATCCTGAATTCACGAATTATTTCAGCACTTGAAAAAATTTTTATTAGTTTCTATTAGAAATATTTGTATTTTTTTTTTTTTCAAATGACATATCCTTTTTGTCTGATACAGAAACAAAACTTTTCTTGTTAGCAGAAAATTTCAAAGGTATTTAAGATAACAGATGCAGATGAGTCATGACTGTAACCTACCTCAAAAGTTATGAGTAGGATAAAAAATTCCTTACTTATCTCATCCCAATCCACAACGGAGAGGATATTTTTAAGATTTTAACAATTATGATACTTTTCACGACAGACTTCCTACCTTTTCAACTGAATTTGATGAAATCGTTGATTCGCCGGAGCCAATGGATAGTGATTCTAACACGGAAATTGATAATGAAACACCTATCAAAACTGTTACATTTTCTAATTCTCATGACTTCAGAGTTTATTTTTGGATTAATTTATGGCATCTATACTTGGGCGTATTCCCTGTAACCTAAAGTCAATAAAAAGCAAAAGTTTTGTTTCTGTATTTTGTCAATTGTTAGTGTGTGTGTGTGTGTGTGTGTGTGAATGTTATGATTTTTAAAAGCTATTTTGCCTTATTCAGTTGCAGAACCAGATACGCTGCTAGAGTAATAGAGTAATTTCTTTGCAAAAAGGATAACGTAATACTAATGTTTTATATTGTTTCAAAACTCAAAACTGCGAAAACATACTTCATTCTTATGAAGAAGGATATAAATGTAGTATTTTCTTCTCAGCATAGAGTCGAAAAACAACTCTTTCGAGTCAGGAATCAAAAATATTTTCTAACATACGATGGTTGATCCAGAGGGGGAAAAAGGTCACAAGTCGAATAAAAATAAATTTATTATTACTAGACAGAATATACCAAAGGGCATAATTGACATAATCACCAAGTCTATCTAGGCACTTATCAGAACGCAGGACCAATTTGTTTAATCCGTCTTCGGAGAAATCAGGTCCTAGTCCATCGAGCCAGGTCTCGACGGATGTTTTAACAGAACTGTCTTGGAATATCGCAGCACATCAGAAACGATATGTTGCACGCTACCATACCACAGACCCAGCTCTGACAAGATTTCATGGATAGTTACCTGCCGAACATTTTGAATAATTTCTTCAATTCGGGCCGTCGTTGAAGAACTTGGCCGGCAGCTCCCTGTCATTTAGCGGTTTTCGACATCGTGTCTGCCTAATTGAAAAGAGTGACACAATTTCGCTACATGTTGTCTGCTCATTTCAAATGCAGACATATTCTTTGCCCATAAAAATTGAATCACGTCTTACACTTCCAAACGAGACCAATTTCTCAAGAGTCTTGCCATTTCAATCGTCCTGAACTGTCTGGAAACTTTCACTACCTACCGGCAAACCAGCTTTATGACAAGTAGCGCCATCTGTTTCCCCTTTGGAGGAAAAGATTTCTTCACAATATGTGGTTTTCAAATACTGCGACATTTTTTCTGATCAACCCTCGTATATTTGCCAGTATTTTAAAATTTTCAATTAACTGGGGCGTTTTTTGATTCGTTAAAAGTATTTTTAGCTGTTGAATGAAAAATGTGTAATTTTTAACTAGGGCTATATTTTGCGTAGCCACTTAGAGAATTTCCAAAAAGTAAATCCAAAAAATTTATATTTTCTTGTACCCCGATATAACGAATAACCCCGAATTAACGAAAAAAATGAACGATCTCGATGAATTCGTTAAATAGGGGTCTGATTGTGTTAAAATTTATCTCATATTCTAATAAGATATATAAGGTGCTTGTCTTGGAGCTAAGACAGAGATCAATGATTCCAGTTTCTATTTCATTACACTGTTCCTTGTAGATTAATACAATGAGTTTTACTATCCTTTAAATACAATTATAAGGCTCTCTAACTCCTAGTATGGTGAGTTGTGAAAAGTAAGAGACTGTAGTAACATCGTAAGCATCATAAAGGATGACTCATAAAGAAATATTCAGTTTCGATCCACTACAAATCAAGAACAATGTAAGATATTATATGCTACCTGTAACAGAATTATATGGGATTATTTTAAATTTTGTTAGATATAGTTACTGATGTTGTAACGGATGCCCCCCGACATCCGTTAGTGATTGAGAGATAGAATGAATTTTAGCCATAATCAAAACAAATATAATTTATTAATCATTTAATAAGTCTCACAAACCCAGGCTAGGAAATGTAACTATAAATATGTATAGGAGCAAAAGCGAGCTAGACGAGATATTTAATATTTAATTGAATCACTTACTTTTCGAAAGTTTCAGTAGTATACGTTCTAAATAAGCTTGATTCCTTTCTCATCTATTCGACCTCTAGTCGACAAATATATCTCACTGACCAAACCATCAGTTTTAATTTTAAATATTAAGTAATTAACCAACGAGTCAATCTCAACTAGCTTTCCACTACTTTACGTTAATCACTAACTTCTATCATCTAACTCCTAACCTCTCTCTCTCGAACCTAAAAGTTAATGCTTAAATATAAGCCTTGATTTACATAAATCGCATCTTCTTCTTCGGGGAAAGTTTTCAATAGAATAATATTTTAGGAGATAGATTTTCCCCAAGACGCTCAAAAATAGACCCGTTACAATGTTCTAAGTGTGGTGAACCCTTAGTCACAAACCGAGCCGGTGATCTGTTTTCGTCCAAATGTATGTTAAAGTATCAGAATCAAGAAGAACGATAGCGACTTGATATGTTGTTTCAGCTCCACTAAATCAACAGCAAGTTGAATGACGAATAACTTGACCCTTTACGTACCCTTACAGAAAGAAATCAGGGGGTGTTAAGTTGGGGCTTCTGGGTGCCCATTGGGTGAGTGGCATGTGGTTGTCTGCGGCTCATCTAATCCCTCGGTGAGGAAGATGTGCATCGAAGTAATTTCTCACGTAAGCTGACCTGTGTGGTGGTTGTCAATGCCGTCTTGCTACTGTGGCATCAACCAAAGAGTTAAAATGTCTGACTCACGTGACAGTTAGCTCGGGAAAAAAGAAGGAACAGAACATTTTCTTTCGGGACTCTTCAAAGAACACTTTTTATCTTATAGGAATTTTGCACGTGTTGCATTTTGATTGTTGTCTGAATCACTGGCCTGCATCAGGAGCAAGACACAAATTTTAGAGTACATCTACCTTACGGTCTGCTGAGGGGGTAAGTATCTTTGACTGTTAATGTTTTACAGCATCATAAAAGGGTATACTTCTTTATAAAACATCCTGTATACTGAAAATACAAAATTATTGAATCCTTCAGTAGTTCTTGAGTCATCACTGTGTAAAAAGTCAACTACAATAAAATATCTATTTTATTTTTTAAAAATAAACTTCTTGGTTTTTCTGATATAGGTGTGAAGGCTTAGTTTGAAGAATGAGTTTTTTTGCTAATCTTTTATTTACCGCTTTTCATAAAAAAAAATAATCCTTTCTTGAAGAATGTGGGTTGATCAATCTTCCCCCACCCTCTTCGACTATTCTTACTATGAAATTTTTTTGTTAATATAATCCTTAAATTACTTTAAGAATGATTAAGGAATAAAAAAAATGCTCGTAACCCTTAATGAAAAAGTGGATGTTATTGCTATTTTTTTTTTTTTTGATAATATTTATTGCTGTATTTTCCCCCTCATTTTTTTATATTCTGAAATGTTTTCATTTCCTTCAGTACACAAACGCCCAATAAGCCTTCAAAGTAGTTTTCGATATGATAACTTCGTCAGTCTAAGAATATTTTGAACAAGTTCTTTTGAAACTCGTTCTGATAATCAATGGAAAGGCTATTTCATTTTAAAATTTATCTGCTGAACATAATGCTTTTGCGTCAGAGTCGAGTTTTATTCCAATTATACAGTGAGTGGTTGGCGTATGAAAGTTGTTCTTTATGAAAAGAACAACTTTGGAATATTTGATGAATTATGCTAGGTATTGTGTGAGACCTCATGAAAAGTACAGAAAAATATTTAAAGAACAAAACAAACAAATATATATAGACCATAATTCTTCCATTTTCCAGTTCCAAAAAGGCATGGTAATCATTAAATTTATGTCTATCGAGTCTTAAAGGTTTTTTTTAATTAGATGAATAGATTCTAAAGCAAATTGAAACATAATAATTAATTAAATAATGCCTTTCTTATATAAACTATAAATAAAATAATGATGTTAGAAAAAGGACTCATACCACCCTCACTAACATTGTGGCTAAATATGTAACTTCACTACACTAAATTAAATTAATACCATAGGAAATAAGGAATAATTAAATAAAAAATTTTGTGTCTCCCATAAAATAATTATATTTCATTGCATTATTGTTATTCAATGAAAATTTCTCTTTTTCGGAGCGGGAATATGAACAAAGTTTAAAATTACTAATTTAAAGTACAAATGTTACATCACAGCTATTATTTTCTAATTAACTGCAAATTTATACCACGAATTGATGCTAATTTAATGTCTAATTTGAAATAAAATTGTTTTTTTTTAATTTCGAAGCGAAGCATTTTCTTTTTTTTTTTTTACATCTAACTCTTTAATCTAAAATATTATTCCTCAGTTGATAAATATTCCTTGAAAAGTTTTGAAAGCCTAATTAAAATTTCTTAAGCAAATGCGAATTTAAAACCTTCCATTACTAAGCAATAAACTATTGTAAGTCATTAGTATGAGGGTGAGTGGAATTTAGCATAATTCATTTTTTTTTCTGTTAAATTTTGTGTTTTAAATTTTCTGTTAGTGTTGTGAATACAACTACAGTAGAATCACGAAAACCCAGCCTAATGTGGACCAATGGGTGGCCGCGTTTTCTGAAGTACCATAAGTCAATAAAGTTTCAACACAAAACAAAGAATACATATTCGCAAAAACAAACAACAACAAAAAAAAACTTTTAATTCCTATGAATACGATAAAAAAAATCTATAACAATGTTAATTTTGTCCTTAAAAAAAAGAACTACATACTATCCTATTTTTAATGGAAATTTTTAAAATCAAATTCAACTTCACAAAAATAAAGACACTTAACATAAATAAGTTTTCAAATATTTATTGATTTTAAATAAATCTAGTTTCAAATCACATTTAAAATATCACGAGTTATTTCATCTCTGAATGCATTGGTCATTTAAAAATCAAATCCCATGTACGTCGAATTAAATTTATTGCACAACTTATCGGTGAGATTAACCTCCGGGATCGCGCCTATATATTTTATTTCTCGTATTTTCCAACATTCAAATGTGCAAGCGGTTCGACAGCAAACTTGTTTGCTTGGACAGTCCTCTCGTGTGCAGCAGTCTACCCAGTACTTAACGCAATCAGTCCTTTTTTCTGTAGGGGGACATTCATTTTCTCCTAAAAATTCAATAAAACGTTTCAAATTCAATACTTTAATAAAAAAAAATATTGTATATCCGAAAAAGGTGACTACGTTTTCAAAAATTAAAAGTAAACAAACAAAGATTTTCTTGTTTTTCATGTTCCATAAAGAAAAATTTTTAATTTTTGTTTAATGAAATGCAATCTAAATGGCGCAACATCCCTGTAGCGATACCATCTATATAAGCCAGTAACAACCTCCGCACTATGTTGATCTTTTTGGTAAAGTGGTTAAGTTACTCGGTTTCGGTTCCGAAGGTCCCGGGTTCTCTCATACCAGATATACGCGCCACTTCATTGGTGACCCTAGCTGAACTTAGAAAAAGGCAACTTTCTGAACTGTCGTGGCGCCATCTATCCACCACAAATGCAACCAAAGCCGTCGCATAGGGACGCAATCTTCAAGCCGTCACATGGTGACGCAACACTCAAGCCGTCATCCACGAATGACGCAACCAGCAAAAGCCGTCACAACTAGTGACGCAGCAGCTAACACTCTCGATATAACAACTACATCGGTCGTTTGCCACACCACCAACTCACTGGTAGGGGAGTGTGTAGTGATACCATATATATAAGCCAGTAACTACCTCAGCACCATTGTGATCATTTTGATGTAAAACCTGACAGTTCCTCCCCTTTTACAACTATATCCTTCGTTCGCCTAACCAGCTCGCTGGTAGGGAAATGTGTAGCGATAATCTATATAGGCCAGTAACAACCTCCGCACCATGGTGATCACTTTGGTGTAGTGGTTAAGTTACTCTATTTAGGATTCGAAGGTCCCGGGTTCTGTCCTACCGGATATACGCGTCACTTTAGTCCCTATTTTTAAGCCTTTTTGTTTCATAAAAGCTTCACCGCAAAAACAAGCGCAGGTTGTATCATGGCTTATCGAATTTAAATCTGCAGCACATGTACAGCATAAATGGAGCACCATCAAACTGGAATTTGGTGAGGAGATGAAGCTCTCCAGATGATGGAATAAAAGAGGATGTCCATCAGAGTGGCCACCCAGATCTCTAGACACAACACTTTCGGATTTCTTTTTTAAAGGATACGTGAAAAACATTGTTTACCAAACTTCAATTAATAACACTGATGAAATGAAATGTCGAATTACAGTGGCCATTCAGATTATTGACCTAGCAATGCTTCATAGAACATGGCTAGAAATCTCGTATAGACTAGATGTGTTGAGCGCAACTAATGGAGCGCACATTGAAATCGCTTAATAAAGCCCCATAAAAACTTAAATAATTTCTTTATGAAACAAAATAACCGTATATAAGTGAATATATTATTTTTATAATTAATATTTGAAAGTGTTGTCACACTTTTCAGACTCCTATTGGTTCAAAAATCTATGTTTTATGTTCGCACTTCGGTAATTTTGATTTAAGGTATCCGAACATGTTCGGAGTACTTTATAACAAAATAACATACAAAAACATTATAAATGCTCTTTTAGGACTCAATGCCAATAAATATTACTATTTAATTATCAATATTAAAAATAAATAAATTACCAGAATTTCACAAAAATTACAAGTATAAGTGAAATTTTAGAAATATTTTTGAAAAACTTCAAAGCAGTTAGAGAAAAAAGTAATAAACACATATTAGTAAAAGTATTACTAAAACAAATTAGATGCATTTATCTAGAAAATGTACTTAAATTTTAATTTTTTATTAAAATTTGAAAATTTTAGAGCTGATTGAGCAAACATTATAAGAAATGTTACATTTTTTTATGAGACCATTATTTAAATAACAAGCCATAACTCAAAAAGTATTCATACAATAAGAAATATTTTAGTACATTCTCTAGAAAACAACATAAATATGAGGTTCCAAAAGTTTTATAGAAATACATTCGTAATATTTTGAGTTATCAGACTCACCTGGTAGATTTTGAACAATTTAAATGCCCACTGCTGGTAGATCAAAAACCCACTTCCGGTTTTTCTAACTTTATAAAGTTGATTGTAACCTGGCCTCTAGGTAGCGTAGAAACAAAACATAGTATGTTTCGTAAAGTCAAAAGATTGCTGTATTCAATACAATAAAAAACAAAAAATCTGTAGTGACTGAATTTGGTCATTTTTAATGTGTTCGGATACCTTAAATTCGAACGTGTTCACATCATCAAAAGATTTGGAATACAAATATAATAAAATACACATTCTCTTTGATTTTTGTGCTGTTATTGTAAGCAGCAGTGGCCGCAGGAAGGCCCTATCTAAAGAAAATCGGAGACCAACCACGCACGGGTCACTAATGGTAGTGAAGACAGCTGCAATTGCAACATGGCTGAGCAACATCCTAGTGCATGTGCTGGTGAAATTATAGCTTTTATCAGGACCAGAACGACACATTAAACTGTAACAAATTGATTGTTTTAGAAAATTCTCACAGCCAGATGCCCTGTAGCGTTCATACTTTTAGCTCCAAAAATCACAGACATCTGTGACTTCAGTGATGTCGCGTCAAAGCTCATTGGATGGCGGAGTGGTGATGTGTTGTGTTCTCTGATGAAAGCTGGTTCTGTATTAGTCCAGCGATTGATTAGGAGAGGGCTAGGTCAGCAATTGCAAGCAACCATTCTGCAGCCAAGACAAACTGAACCTACACCAGAAGTTATGCTCAGCGAAGCAGTTTTCTCTCTCTGTAATATCAAGAGCACTCTTGTGGTTATTCCGTTACTTTTGTTGTTTCTAATGCCAATCTCCATAAAACCAAAAATCACCAAGAAAATCCAAAAATAAAATAGCGTTTCCTAAAACCACATCAATAGTAAAATTCAAGCAATTAAAAATATGACTGAGGAGGCCTGATCAGACACGCACTTGTGAAACTCTGGAAAAATCCTTTCAAGACCTGCTAGCTGCCTCAAAGTGACGATAGGGTGTACCTGGATGGAAATTGCAGTGTGCATCAGGAGTATATACTACAGGTAGGGTCACCCTTGATGTGAAGGCCATTCTATTATGTCCAGGAAAAGTAAGCAAGCCGTAGTGGCTAAGTCAGTCTTCTCCCTTTGGTGCCCCAAATCCTTGGATCAATTAAAGCTGCTCATTTCCTATTACTGCGAATTGAAACCTGGTTATTCCACGCACCTTAACTGCGCGCTGGTAAGTCAGTGTGATGAGATCCAAACTGTGTGTTGCCATTTATGAACATTATTCATAGGGGTGTTTTCCAATAGGATAAAGTACCTGTATGATACATTGCAAGCACGTTTGCATCTTGCATTCAAAATTCTAAAATTACGCCTGTTATTACCTTACCATCTTAAAACGTTTAAATGGCTTTTCTCGCGCTCTCTTTAGTTTGTGCTCTTAAAACTTTAATCAATTAAATATGTTATCTAGACAAATGCATTGCAGAAGTTTTATTAGTCTAAAATAATTTTTTTCTGGCCAATGAATTTTTTCCATCAGTGTATATCACCATATAATTCTTTACTGTATTTCAAAAGTTCTTTACAATTATTTTTCTAGCGATCTCTCTTACCGCTAGGCCGCCATCTTGGATTTCATTCCAACGACATGCGCTGCTTGGCGTGATTCTTTATCGCGCCAAACAGCGTCTGGCACGTAGACCCAGGATATCAAACTAGTTCCGAATTGTTTTTGTTTTTTGAATATATAACATGGATTTTTCAATATTACTTTTTTGCACAGTTTTTCGGGAAAATGTTTAGAGTTTTTTTCATCTTACACGATTTTTTAAAGTTATTCCGTTCTATTCAGTAATAAATTTACAGCATTAATTTTGACATAAAAATATAAAATATCTTCAAAGTTTATAAATACAAAGGAAAGATCAGTTACCTGTATCTGCATAGGTTTGTGTATGTAAGTAGAACAGGAAGCATACTAAGGTAAAAGCAGGCCATACGAACCTCATGATCTAAAATAAAATTAACTATTAATAAAGCCACTTATAATATTCAATCCATTAAAACTGTAATATTCTATATGAACATTTGTTAGGTACAGAAATATTTTTACATATTTACAAATATTTGAAAATTATTATTAAAAACATGACAGAGAAAAACCTTTTTAACTAGATATCTTACATAGTTCGTGGCGTTCACTGATTGTTATTGTATTGAAATGAATTATTTTGTTCGTAAGAATGAAAAAATTTCCAGAAATACATAAATTTAAAAATTAAAGATGATAATATTGAACGAACATTATTTCCTAAAAAAATTATTTCTGCTTTCATAAATATTTTGCTACAATATTTTTGAAAAAATCTGTAATTTGTCTGAATTTTAATACCAACTCATTTTGTCTTACGAATGTGTCTTAAACTCTATCAGTAACTTCTCTATATTATTTGACCTAAATTCTCTTTTTTTTAAATTACTTTGAATACTCTCATAAATAAATATAAACAATATTTATTAGCTTATTGATAATAAGTATAAAGATTACATTATACCTAAAAATGAGAAAGACGTTTAACTTTGAATAAATACGATAAAAAGAAAGAAAAAATGTTCGATGAAGATTTACCACTCAAGCTAAATATAACCCTTCCACAAGAAATTATTCAACAGATAAAATGCTATCTGAAGAGCAACTGAGCCATAGATAATAAAATGGATGTTTATATAGTGATCACTCTTGCAGAACATAAAAAACACAAACTTAAATGTCATAATAATTCTATGAATTTTATATTATTTCACTACTAATAAACAAAAGAAATTTTTTTCAGTAAATATCTTAGAAAATAATCTTAAATTCACTGAATTTTATAATCATTCATAAAATTTTATCCATTATTCTTTAAAAAAATATATTTCTTGAATTTGGTAATTCTGCACCATTCACTCAAAAAATCTAAGAAAATTAATGTGAAATCCGCATCACTTTCATTGAGCAAAAAACATTGAGAAATACAAAAATTATTTTAAAAAAGGAAATGGCGCAGGGTTGAGAAAGACAGAAACTTCTGAAAGAATATTTTGTTTGTTCCTAAGATGGATGTCACATGTGAAAGAAATAAACATTCTAAAGCTTTATAATTGAAGGTATTTCAATATTAATAAAAAATTAAGAAACTTTAGAAATATTTGTTAGAACAAACGAGTGAAGTAGACATTTCTCTATCACACTCACGTGCTTTAATTACATCTTCATAGTAGAATTAAATTTTTCAGAAAAGTCATTTCTCAATTTTATAGGAAATTGAAATACCACATTGTTTGCCCTAATTATTGTAATCCTGAATGTTAGTAACATTAAATTAATACTATAACGTTCAAATATTGTTATTATTCAGAACTAGAAAACACTACTAAAAATACAATAATTTCCAAAAGTTAAAGTATAGCCAATCTTTTGTGTCTAAATTGAAAATGAAGGATCATAGAAATAAGAAATTTAAAAGAAAATGTACGCTAAATAGTTTTTTATGAAATGCAGAACATAATTTTGCATAAATATAACACAAATATGATTTACTATAAAAAAGATTTTTTTTGCAGAAATTGCCATTCTTAGAGAAAATAGTACGTCGCAGTTTATGGGAAAAAACTGAAGTCCCCTTAAAGGAAAAAGAAGGAAAGGATTCACCCTTACCTTCAATACAATTGCGGCATCGACATAAGCTGTCGGACACCAAAATGGGAGGCGAAGATCAGATAAGGAAGAATCACATTTTTTCAGCTCAAGTAGTGGAGAAGGACTCATAGAAGCAACGTGTCTATTGAGGTAGTCCCAAACATGCTGTATTGGATTCATGTCAAGAAGCAGACTGAACTGTCCTTCTCTCTAAACCGTGATCTTCAAGATGATCCTCAAAAAACATTGCTCAGGGAGGTTGCGCATTATCACCCATCAGAATGAATTGATTATCCATTCACATTAATGGGCATAGATGCCAAGGATCCCTTCCCAATATTTCACATCAGTTAGAACTTTTACATAGAACACATGCAGATCAGTGTGACCACCAAGAGAGATTATTGCCCAAACTATGATAACCTCTGTACTCGTGTCTTGCAACAATGTTGGGTCGATTATAGCTGATTTGTTGTTCCTTTCATATCAGACAATGCCCAGAATCGCTTCCTGGTGTGAGCCTCAGCTCGTCTGGATTACAGAAGACCATTATTGTTGTGGTCCAGAAATCATGCTTCTTTGCTCAACGTAAATGAGCACATATCTGCCATCAAGAGGACACACACATACGGTAGTCTTGCATAAAGACCTGCATTCGAAGACATATTCACACCGTAGTAAAGAATATTCTCATTTCTGATGCGACAAAATGATCTGCAACAACCTGAGGTATAGTACAGATTCTCCTCCAGCGAACCGATATTTCTAGAAGAATGTCTCATACAAGTGTTGTAAGGCGGAATCGATCTATAACATGTGTTCTAAATACAGCATCTATATATTTCAATTGATCCCACATTGTTGGACTATACTGCGAGACATATTGGGAAATCTATGAACATTATCTTCCGAAAAACCTATTTTCATCCATCCATCAATCCAACCCAACGCTCGATTTCATTTCAAGAAGTTAATGCTCAACCACTTACAGCAATAACTTTGACAGATTTCTTCCAGTTTGAAAACTTTTCTGGTTAGCTGGATTGCCATGTTTCTGCCGTACATAACACACTTAGAATGCGATGAAAAAGCATCTCAATTCGTATTGGAATCTGACTAATTTAAGCCTAAAATTCGAGAGTATTTAGTAAAATGGCGCTTAGAAAAATATTTCATAATTTTCGAAACCAATTCCAATACCTATAACAACTTGTACAAAAACCAGAGGGCGGTTTATATTTCATTCATTCGTTCGTTCTATCCTGCTGTATTTCTAAAAAAATTACTAATTCCTTAGAAATTTAATCACCTTAAAAAGTAATTGAGCTACTATCAAAAAGACTAATTAAAAAACTTAAAATTGTTCGTCTGTTTCCCCTAATTAATTTAACTTCATGAAGAGAATATAACGAAACATCACACTCTAGTTAAGTACGCATGTTCTTGAAAAGAGCTTACAATTATGTTTTCCTTGAAAGTCCTTGTTTTCTTCTAAGAAACTGAAAAAGAATTGACGCAATAATTTGCAAAATTCATTCGTAATTACAAACGTATTTATTTATTTTCTTAAAGAAATTTTACTAGTTGAAATTTAATTATATTTATAAGAGGGAAAAAAATTTGAAAATTTCTGGAATAATTGTTGTCTTGTGATGACAGAGTTTGATTTAATTGCAAGGATATTATATATATATACGTGGAAGATGTCGGCCGGTCCAAACCAGAAGCAGATAGGGAAATTGCAGCCATAACGAGCTATACAACAATCATATAATTAAAATAAATTTATTTACAATGAAAAACATTTAGCATGAAACTGAGGGGACTGAAATATTTTTTCGTGTTAAACTTAGCAGAAAATATATTAATTTATAAATGAATACTTTATTCTCTATTCACTTTTTATTTGAGATTAAGAATTCAGTGTAGGGATAAGTTATGCTCTATCTCTCTTCTTCTCTTTTTTATATAGTATATGGTCAAAATTGCTGACACTTGTATATTTTGCCTTCCCTAATGTCAAAAACTGTTTGATTTGAAATTCCATCTTACTGTAATAGCAGCTGCCACTTTGTGAGAAGGGCAATCCACCAATTTTCAAATGTTTCATCAGGAATTTCAAGCCCTTCTTCCAGAACATTAGTCAGCTTTTGTCACGGCTCAAAGGACGAGGGTGTAAGAGGGTTCAGGGGAAAAGCAGACATTATCTTAAAAACAGATACGAAAAGATATACAACTTGATTGCATGACCTTGGGAGCAATCTAAAATCCTAATACTTAATCAAACATATAAGATTATTCAAAATCACTTAGTTTCGGTCTGAGGACCTTATAACAATCCTTCTCGAAAATCGATAGTTCGGTCAGCTCCAATGCTATTTACTTTCACAGCTCCTGGTGGATTCTAAGAAGAATATTAATTTCAGGCCCCGTGACTTCCCTATACAATTCACTTTCTCTTATTCCTAGATTTCACAATTAACGATTGACGATTACCTCACACAACCAAACGTCAGAGTTTAAATAGTATTTGCATTTGCATAAAATCAAGTCAGTTCTACGGAAAGTGGTTTTTAAACTAAAATCACAGTTAAAGAATAGTTTCCCGAAGAGGATTAGTAGAGGAGCCCGAACAGAAGCCGTTACCCCGACACTGATTTAGGACGTTGTAATCTAACTCTCAATCAAAGCTCTAATTCATCCTGTAGATGCTCTGTGGTATTCCGATCTGGACTATCAATAGTACATTGCTTTTTTTTATTGACAAAACACATGTATAATATACTGTCTTTTTAAAATAATAATACAAGATAAATGAATAAATTATATAAATTTTAAATGACGTAAGTTTTATTTTGTAAAATAATGCTTGTTTTCAAAACAAGATAACTCTATGATTTTGAACTTCTTTCTCATTTTAACTAAAATTTAAAACCAAGCTTTTAGTAAAAAAAATATTGCTAAGTACACACAGTATGTAATAGATTTGATAACATCAAACACTAAAGCAGTGATTCTTAATCTTTTTTGTTGTTGTTGTTGCTGTAGACTTTTACAAATTTCAAAATTTGGCGGCACACTAACAATAAAATAAGTTTAAAAGAATTTTAATTATCTGTCTTCGAATTTTACTACGTTAAATAGTTTATGACAATAGTTTTCATTGTTAAATAAAATAAAATGTACGACAAAGACAACAAAATATTTATTGAGTAATTAATTACAAATTAATTATTAGAATCCATTTAATGCAAAATTTGAGCTTGATAATTTTGTTAATGTCGCTAATATTTTGTCCTAAAAATGATGCCACCCTCATTTAGTCATCTTTACATTTAAAATACTCGATTTTTTTTTTTGCCAACTTATATTTGTTTGCTGAAAATCCAAATTCACGCAAATAAGATGTAGAAAATTGTAACAATATTTTTAAAGCTTTTTTGGCTATTATGATATTATCGCAGTTAAATCTCGATTATTACAGAAAGAAATTAGTTTTTCCTCTTCATTCAAAGTTCGCTCATATACAGATGATTTCCGTACACAAATGGATTAAGAACCCAAACAAGTTTTTTTTATATTCATCTATCCACAAAAGGATAAATTAAATACACATAAATACCCTTAGTTTATTTCTATAAAATGGCCGAATGATTTGGTTCCGATTGTTACTTTTTTCTCATAGTATAATCAATAATTCTAAAAAAAAAATTTACGGCTCATAGAAGTGACGCGGCACAGTGGTTGAAAATAACTGCAATAAAGTATCCCTGTGAGAAACGAGCAAATAATAAACAAGTTTAAAGTTAAAATCTAAACAAATAAAAGAGGTTTTCAATTGAAAGGAAAGGCTCTAATAAAAGGAAATAAGGAGTTTAAATTAAAAAAAGCAAAGAAAAAATTGTAAATACGTTTTTTGTAAAAATTTTAATTGTTTAATTCTTAATACTTTATTTTTATCAGTGGCTCTTCAATTTTTTTTTATTTCTTTAATCTTACGATTTTAGGTAATATATGTCCGGTACAGTGCCTAAATGAATTGCTACAAAGATGATAAATAATGCAAAGGTATTGCGAAGTTACATTAAAAATTGCATTTTTACAATTGAATGCGATGAAATAAATTAATCTGAAAAAGGTTAAATACGTAGAAATAAAATAGATTAAAAACAACGAAAACGAAAAGTCATTTCACAGATACTTAAAAAAATCATTTTTGTATTCTTAAGATTGCAGAATAAACGGATTTTAAAAAGTATTCAGCACGACTTTCCTTTTCTTGTGGCATTTGGTACAAAAATCCATTTTTAATTACTGTTTTTGATTTAAAATGTATATAATTTTTTTCCTCCTAATAAAATAAAAAATAAATTTTTGCAATTAGTTTAACTTTTTACATACATTCCCCTACACTTTTATTTTTCTATCTATTTCTAAAAGAAAGAAAATTTATAATTTATTTATATTAAAAACCCCTTTTCCTTTTAGTTTTTCCCGTTTAAGTTTTTTCTCTCTGAGGAAACGGTAAATTGCCTGATATTGCACTAATTTCTTACTTTTTTTCATTCATTATTTCATTAGTCATTGTTTCACTTATTTCATTTAACATTCAGTGTCTTCAGAATTCCATTATTTCAAAAAATCTGGCCTCAAGATTCGATAAAGAAGCCAAGACTATTTTAAAAACGAGAAGACTGGCATTCCTCGTAAAAATTTGAATTGAAGAACGATGAGTAAATGATTCAAGAATGAAATCATTGTTTCGTTTTGATTATGAAAGAAGCATAAGAAAAGAGTATAGAAGAAATATATGTCAGAATTCATCACAGATACGATGTAAAAAAATGGTGCAGCGAACATTCATCTACATCAACTGGTTTAACGAAATTGTGGCTGTTTTTGAGGTCGAAAAAGCGCAAGATGGCCAAATGCAGAAAAATAAAAAAAAAAATACATCGTTTACGGACAGGATTATTAATGACATTTTGACTGTATTAGAATCTAGTAATTTTTTTAATATTGAATAAATATCGTTTGGTTGTTCTGAAAAAAACTGCATCTCTTTAAATAAACTTCGTGGATTCGTAAGAAAAAGATAAATTTCTTTAGGTTTAAAAAGCTCTTTTTGCTGAAATAAGTAAACAATAACATTTTCATAAATGAGTTCAATTCGTTATTAAATTTTTTACGTTAACTAATAACATTGAAAAATAACCTATTTCGAAATTCCACACAAAATGGCTTCCTTTGCAAAGGATGATTCTACTAAAAATATTCATATAAAAGACAATATCTCTCTTTGTTTCACTGTTTAGTTAACGCTTTTGTGTTATTTAAAAGTACCGCTTAATAATTTAAAAAATTAAATTTATTCTGTATAACATTTGTGACATAACTGTTTCCGCCAACAAAGATTTAGAGAAAGTGAATCAATGGTTCAAAATAGTTATGTATATTTATTTTAAAGTTAAGATAAAGAAAATTTGATCTTCATCACCACACAAACTAATCATTTAATTAGTAGCAATAATATTTGATTAAAATGAAAATTTGACCCCTAATAATATTTACTACTGGAAAATATTAGCTCTAAACTGTTCTTATTTAATTATTATCATGAAATACATTTTAATGTTAATCATGAGGAAGTATTTTTTTACCTATGCTTCATTAAGTTGAAAATGAATGCAAATATGAATGCAATTTTCACTTTAAATATCATTCCTTTCCTGCAAATTTTATAAACAGAGTACAAAGCCAAAGCTTATTGATTTTATAAAGAGCTTAAATCTCCTTTCAGTTGCAGAATTCCTAACCAAAGAAGATATAACTATGTCAGATAATATTACATTGCTTAGAAATTTCGGAAAAAAATGCAATTTAAATATTGACTTATTAAAAAAAATTTTAATTCTTATTGATAAAGTATTTTTTAAATTCGATGAGTATTTTATTAAAGAAGAATTCAAAAAATACGACTTTTGGCATCACACACGTTAATTTTGAACAATAGTCAAATGACGATGAATATAACTGAACTGGCAGCAGCTATTGGTGTCACAATATTCTCGACAAGTACTACTTTTGTTTACTATTTCCTTCACGCAGCATTATATACATAATAATTTTTAAAGGTCGAATTACATAGGCAGCAAAAATATTTAAAATCTCCAGTTTTGATATAGACGATGTAACATAAAAATTAAGTAAAATATAGTGTAATATAGATCGGGGTTCGAGGATTTATGCAAATCAATCGCAAAGAACAAGACAGTTCTTCAGGAGCGAAGGAAATTTATTGTCAAAAAACAATCCTTGAAATACAGGATACAGTAGCAATATTCCCAGATTAAATCTCAGAAGGCCTCCACACCTTTTACGGTGTTCAGACACAACTATCAGTGTCTAAAATACAGGTATACAAAAGAATATTCACAAGCACTCGCTCTTTCTACACAACAATAACTAATCACTAGTCGATTCTTCATGATCAAATCAATAAAACTTTTCAACGAACAAAAGAAGACTAGCTCAGTACTGGCGAATGATTCCCTATTGAAAAGTCTCCAGGATCTTTCGAGAAAAATCCGCTTGCGTCATAAATCACAATATTAGTAGATTTCTACACTAGTTTACGAAATAATCCATAGGGTCACGAATTTTACCATTGTTTTCACGGTCTTATGGCATAGAACATTGTTTTGGTGAAATAATACTTTTTTCTTTTGCATTTGAGGACGTTTTCACTTTATTTTTTCATTCAGTTGATCCAATAATGCCAAGTAATATTTACTATTCATGTTTTGCCTTTCTCAAGATAGTCAATAAACAAAATTCCATGTGCATCCCGAAATACGGAAGATATAACCTAACCAGTTGACGGTTGAGTTTTTGGTAACTTTGGGCGGCTTTTACCAGCTGCTGTAGACTCTCAGCTGAATATCTTTTTGATTCAGGAGTGTAGTAATGGATGCATGTTTTATCCATTGTCACATACCTACGTCCATGGTTTCTAAACAAACAAAAGTTACTTCACTAAACCACTGTAACTTTTTAACTAAATGAGATATTATCACGAAATTTTGTGACACGAGCTGTTTGAAAGTTAGTACTACTAGGTTAGGAAAGTTAGAAGGTAGCGCTATATATATGTTACGCCCGGGACTTATGGAGTGATGTGTTATTTAACCTTTTAATTGACATGCTTGAGATTATCTCGTTTGCATGGAAAAGTAGAGCGCTTGTGGTACTGCTTGGAAAGGTTTTTCCAGTTATACCACAGAAAACTGAACTACTAATACGTATTCATGTTTATTTATTTTAATTTTATTATTTTTAGAAAATAAAGCTGCTTTTGGAACCAACTTTATCACTGTCACGCTATGTGACAGCCACCTTAAGCGAATATATAGTTGCTATAAAACCTTAAAAATTTGTATGCATGTAATTCAAAATATTAATTTTGAACAACTAGAATCATTTTATTTTGTAGTAAACATTTGATATTTGCAATAAAAAAATTGACATTTTATATACCCGAATCCTCATAATAACATGACAGTTAAGGGGTTAAACGAATGTTTTAGCGTCAAAACAGGCTAGATAATGAACGAATTGAATCAAATAAATGTCATTATTTGAATCAAAATGTTGTTATTGTTTATTTTATTGCTTATTATTCCCTGTTTTCTTCCTAATTGAGAAAAATACATATTTTTTTTCGAATGAAATAGGGTTCTTGCTGATAGATAAATCAAAAGAAAAGTATTTGAAAGAGAATTTTTTTACATAGTTAAAGTATCAGAGTGAGTGTTTATTATTGTTTTATGAGGGCTGTTCGGTTCCACGTTTGAGGAAATGGCGAATTGATAAGAATGAAACAAAAATCCAAAGTCTATAGTTAACCTACAGAGTAATGTTAGTATTATAAGATATAACTCAAAGGTAATGAATGAAATACAGTAAAATACGTATAACGTGAAAACCCTTAAGACAAAATATCGCTTAACACGAAATAATATAACTGTACTGCGTATACGTACTACGTACGAAAGAATACAAACTATAACGTATTTTCATGCATATTTTTTCTCTTAACACGAAACGATTATCGCTTACCGCGAAAAGATTTTCCTTCTGGGAATGAACAAAATATGGATTGTAACTTCACCACTAATTTATAACATATAAGCGGCGCTGCCATTTTCTATCCCCGCTTTAAGTAGATTCACATACTGTAAAAATAGTTACCACTATTTTTATTTCTGTACATTGTATATATGTTGATACGAGTTCGAATAAAAAAACTTGGCTTGTTCAACTTGGTTACTTGCTTTAACTGAGTATGTGGATTAGCATTCCCTGCATTTGGTGATCCTGACTAAATTCAGAAAAGTCAAACTTCAGTACGGTCGTGGTGCCATCTATTCTCAAACAGAACAACTAAAAAACTCGTCAGACTCACTTGACGCAGTGAAGTCGTTCGATCACTTGACGCAGTTTCTCCAATCAACAACTCACATAATCGCCATACCAACTATATCTTTCGTTCACCTATCCACCAACACACTGGTGGGGGAGTGTGTAGCGGTTAAGCCGGTAACAGTCTTCGGTCTGAAGAGATCATTTTGATCCAATGGTATGTTACGTGCTTACGGAACTAAAGGTATCGGGCTCTATCCTGCCGGATAAGTAGGCTACCTCATTGGAATTACGTGCTTTAACTGAGTATGTGAATTAGCATTCCCCACAGGATCATTCAGCCGGATTGCACTGTACTATTTTATTATCGGAAGAATTCATTGCAGCAGATAATGATAACGTTCGTCCAGTCCCAATTATGGCAGAGAAAGACGTTTTGGAGTTTGTTCAAAGATCAAAATATATCGTTAATGTAAGTTCCAACGATGGAAAAGAAATAAATAATGCAGCTTCTGTTCGCACGTCATCCGAAACGAGGAGTGTCATGAAAAGTATACGCAATTATTTAAATATGCATTCCAATGATGAAATGAATATCAAAATGGAAGATTTCGAACAATTTGTCGGCAATTTTATGCTAAAAAAGCAATGCAATAAAAAATATCAGATAATTTTCTAAAAACTCAATAAATGCTTTTTTTTTTAAAAAAACTTTGAAAATTGAATATATAATTTTTCAAGTGTGTAATTTTTTCATTGATTTTTATTAAATATATGCAGAAATACATATTTATATAAACAAGATGAACTCTAATCAATTTGTTGCTACATGTTTTTCTTTTTTTTTTTTGCAACACCCTTTAACATGAAATTCTTTTGACACGAAAAAATATTTCAGTCCGTTTCGTTTCGTGTTAAGCGATTTTCACTGTATTTTTGAATGAAATATGGTTCTGCTGTGATAGATAAATTAAAGGAAAAAGTGCTTGAAAGCGAATGTTTTAGAGAGTTAAGACATCAGAGTGAGTGTTTAATTTTTCAGGAGGGCTATTGAGTATGACGTTTGAGGAAAAGTCGCATTGATAAAAACAAAAGAAATGGCAGCGTACATAGTCGACGTTCAGAATAATGTTATTATTATAACTCAAAGGTAATGAATGGAATATGTAGATTCTTAAAGGTTCATCGGGAAAAATTAAATTAATTATTTATTTGCCGAACTTTATGCAAAATCGGAGCGAATGGGTGACACCTTTTTGTAGACAATAAGGTATTGAATTTTATCATCTAATAATTAATTTATAGTTACTCTATTAATAAATCAAATCAACATAGGTTATATCAATTGATTAACTAATAAATTTTTCAAAATCTGGTATGGTTTTTCACATCAAATCATTTCCCTAACATGGGTATTAGGCTATATTTCCTATTTTGTAACACTCCCTTAAAATATATTTGCTCTTAGAAATATCGCAGTAATAGTTTCCCTTGGGTTTAAAAGATGAGTGGTATTAATATAAGAAAATATATATAAATAACAATTTTATAAATAACATTTTAATTTTCTCTTTTTATGCCAGTAAATAAATTATTTTCACCTTCTAAAAAATTGTTCAATGCCGAAGTTAATATATGGAACGCAAAACCTTTTTCTCAATTTCTACTATTAGTTCACTCTATCCATATATATATATTGTTCCCAATTCAATCATTAATAAAATACTTTCTATTGATCCAATCAAGTTAAAATAATTTTTTTCAACTTGTAGTGGATGGCACTTGATGTTCATACAGTTTTTTTTCAAATATTAATTCATTAATTAAATTAAATTAATTACCGGTTTTTGACGCCAACTTAGATTCATCTCCATTGATGTAACAAGGTTATTGTTAAAACAATGACAAAAGTTTGCTTCGAAAACCGGTTTTTCAGCCAAACTAGCCAAACTGGGTGTGCATTGTTACAACAATGCAGACGAATCATGCTTTTTTAAATTCCTACTATTAGTTCCCTCTTTCCTTATATATATCTTGTTTATATTTTCAATTGTTAATAAAATTCTTTCTATTCATCCATTCAAAATAGGAATTGACTTTAAAAAAAAATTTTATTTCTTGTTTCATTTTAATTTCCCATAAAATGTTCTAAAATTTAGCTTCATGATGACTAATTCATTTTTAGTGTTCAAGTATCTTAAACATCAGGGAATCGAAATGCTTCCCACAGGAAACTCCATGCCCTTTAAGATTCTCTAACTTGAGTGCTATCATTCGATATCGGTAGACGTTACTAACAAGTACTCAGATCATTCTCTCTCAGCGGGGGGTAATCGAACACACCATATAACAATGGACACTTTAAACAATGATCTCGAATTACACTCCATTAACTGCAGTCGATCACTAGCAAGGGTTTGCAATTACGTTGAGCGGGGAAGCGACAGAAAATCGTTACCTTCATACAATGCGCAATGGCTGAGCTGCGATTCTTTTGAAATGTATACTGTAAAGCGCTATACACGAATAGAATTTTCTTCCTCTAAGGATTTACTAGGTGCTGAGCAAAATTATCGTTTGTTCGTTGTTGTTTTTGGCTACAAAGATTATCATGGAATAGCTTATCTAGAATTGAATTAATGCTATTTTTCATTCATTGTACCCCTTTACTTGTTTTCGTACGAGATATTTAATGTTTGCTATGCCCAAATGTAAATCTCACTCTGAAATATTTCTATAGTGATTTATATTATTATTTTAGTATATTTATATATTTTGATACACTTAGTTTAATTTTGCGCATTGTTACTTAAGAGACCGAAGTAATTTTTTCAAATTACTAAGCTCTTACACATTAACTACTTTTCATGATATTTTTTAAATGGGTTTGATTTTCCATTATGCTGTACCTTTCTTTCCTTTTAACCATAGATTGAAATATATTTTTGAAATTATACTGAATTTTAAGGGAACTTTTAACATGAATTCTGTTTTAGGGAAATGTGGAATTGAACAATAAAACCTGGTATTATTTTGGTATTTGTGTAACATATCGGGAACTGCTTTGATCGAAACATTTCACTTGCTTAAATACGAATTGAAAGGAAGGAAGAATAAAAATGTCTTAATCCAGCGTTTCTCAAACTGTGGGGTGTGTGCCTCTAGGGGGTGTGATAACCCTACGTGGAACGTGCAAGCATGTCGAAAAGTCGAAAAGAAAATATTATTTTCAAAAATTATTAATTTACGAAAATGAAACGAAACAAAAAATACATTCTGACATACTGAAAAATAAAATACACATTTACACTGATATAATACACTTATAAATACAATTTACTTTATATTTGATAACTAATTTACTTTTCTTAACAATACTAAGTTCAGAACAAGTTTAATAATGACTAGTGACCTCGTGAGATTTTCATATATAAAATTAGATACAAAATTTAATACTTATATTGAAAATGTTCATGGTTTATAATTAAAGTCTTATTGTAGCTTTAACATCAATGCATATTATTATTTAATTCAAAAAATTGTTGAGGGTGCAGTGGGGGAGCGAGGAAAGTTATGTTTGAAAAACGGGTAACAAATGTTTAAAATTTGAAAAGCACTATCTTAATCCCTTTTTAAACACCCTTTTATAAGCTTCACTTGTAAGTAATGGAATCTTTTAACTCGCTTTTTACCCACTTTAAAAAGTCAAATTTTCTCATTTGCCCAGGACCGATGACAGTACAATTATATCATAATTTTGTTCTATTGTCCTGATAGGGATCATCAGGAGTAACGATTTCCCATTTTCAGATCCCATCCCGCATCTGGTGACAAATTTCGTTTTCCAAATTTGGCGGCTAAAAGATTAAGTTACAACTTAGTTCGATTATCTATAAAAGGGTGTTTTTTAGTTTTTTATAAACTACAATTTATTATATAAACTTCATTTTCAAGAGAACTTGGAATAGAAAGGTGTTTCACTTTTTGTTTCACGAATTTGTGTTAGGAATATATCATGAACTTCTGTAATGTAATAAAGAAATTGAGTACTGAACAATTTTTTATATGATCACATTTATTACTTATCCGTTATTGTGTCGCTAAAGTTCAAAACCATCCAACAGGAATTATGACATTTTCTCAAGATTTTAATGTTAAATGAGTTACAAATTTATTCATTAAAAAATTATATTTTTATTTTTAAAAAATGGGAAATTTTAAAAAGTAACATATGAATCTTAAATTCAATAAGTATGATATTAATAAATGTTAATTATTCAAATGAAAAAGGATGGTAGAATAAAAGATTAGAAATATAAAAATTGTAATAAAGATTAACTTTGATCATATCTCTTGTTATTTACAACTTGAAGAAGGAGGCGCCGCTGAGCAGAAAGTTTCGTTTTTTTTTCTTTCTGTTTGACTTTTGGAACTATACTGAGAGAAGGTTGTTTTTCCAGTCAATTACTGCAATTGCTATACATCTGTAGTAGGTTTGAGTGTCGTTGGAATGTTTTTCCACATACGTTGTGGGCAATCTCTTGTTGAGATGGTCGGGTCTAGTTGACGCATGTGCCTTTGGCGTTTTGTGATCTATTGAGAATGTCTTTGTTAGACACTATATTAAATGAATGCAGCATCAAACAGTACCGTTAGGTTGCGCTGTCAGCTAGTGTTCTGGTGTTCGTTGCCGTTTTGTATCACTACTCGTGATTTATTGAGAATGTCTTTGTTAGACTCTCTATGGAATGAACGCATTATCAAACAGTATCAGTAGGTTGTGCTGCCAGCTAATGTTCTACGTTCGTTGCCATTTTGTATCACTACTCCTGCTTTATTGAAAATGTCTTTGTTAGACTCTCTATGGAATTAACGCATAATCAAACAGTATCAGTAGGTTGTGCTGCCAGCTAGTGTTCTAGTGTTCGATGCCGTTTTGTATTACTACTCGTGATTTATTGAGAATGTCTTTGTTAGACTCTCTATGGAATGAATGCAGTATCAAACAGTATCGTTAGGTTGTGCTGCCAGCTAGTATTCTATTCCTAGATCACCACTTCTGCGACAAGCTGTTGACCTTGGCAGGGGTGTTTATTTGAACCATCGACCACCTGTTCGATACTCGACGTGCATGCTGTAGACGACTGAGACGAAAGGAATCCCTAATCGGGTCAGCCGTTGAAGGCTTTTATCCCTGCGTGTTTAAAAATGCACGGATCCATGGACTTGATCTAGATGATTCTGTCAATCAAGTGGGATAAAAAACAACAATAACATTCAAATGCTTTTGTTGTTTGCGGCTTGTGGAAGGAGACACTGCTGCAACCTCAAAAAATGGATATGGTTTTATACATCGCTGTTTTTAAGTAGTGCTGCGGTTAAGACACCGTATATCTCAATGCTTGATTTCATTCAATAATATAAATTTTAAAAAAACACTAATTCAGTAAATTTAATGAATCTGTAAATATTAAATGATAGATACTACTGAGAAAGATATTGGAGATAATGAGTTAATCAAGTATAAGTGAGTTACTTACTTATACTTGATTAAGTTTAAATTCTCAAAATGCATCATTTTTCAAAATGTGCAGCATGTAAAGCAGCATAAGTCGCAATATAAATGCAATTATAATTTTTAATATGGTTTCTTTCTCTTAATTTAGATGGAAAGGTTGCAAAATAAAAACTTATCAATTTCATAAGGAGCTTAAATTTCTATTTGGTTACGAAATTCCCGATCTAACATGATAGCTTTAAATCGAGGGTAATATTTCGTTGTTTGAAGATTACCTGAAATAAAAATATTAAATTGATAAAAAAAAGTATTAAAATGTCATTGATAAAATACATTTTTCTTTCAAAGATTATTTTTAAAGTTAAAAGAAACACGAGGCTATAGCTGAAGGACATATTAGTTTTGAAACATGATCATGTGACGAATACTCTACTTGTACTGGTGTCGTCTATTGCTACGACAATATTTTCTACATGTTTTGTTCACAGTTTTGTAACACGGGATACTCTAAATATAATATTTTTAAAAAACATTTAATTTGAAAAAATATACCATCCAAAGTACCAAAAAACCAAAAATAAATGAAAACCCCTTATTTTTTATAATCGGAACATGCATCTCTACTAATAGGGATAAAGACATTAATCTGGCAAACCTGCTCACATATTTAGGGTTGCCGTAATCTTATTCAGGTAAAAACTGTAAAGAGAGAGAGTTTCCCTGTAAAACTCTTTTTCCCTCAAGCAATGAATCAATGCAAGGAAAACAAAGATTCCTTGTTTCATTCATGTATTTGACTTTTATTCCAATATTGTTCATTAGAATTTTTGGTACTTTCGTATTATCGCAACCTATTGGCGACATTACATGAAACGAAGCACCTGGTTGCGAATTTAGCTCGTACGACACATAGGAAATCGGGGTGCCCACTAGGCGAGTTATTAATAGTTGGTTATTGCTGCGATAATACATAAGTACCGAATTTTTTAATCAAATATATACAATATAGCTTTTTTCATGAAATAGAAGACACATAAAAAATTACCAAACATTTATTGGTTTGATTTGACTTTTGAGCTAATTATATTTGAATGAAACATAATTTTATACCATATTGAAGCTAACACTATGACCGAGATTACATCGCTCATTAATTTTTTCCAGTTAAGTTACGGCACTCTTCTGGGGTGAGATTAATTTCCGGTTCGTTTCCTACTCTCTCAGGATCATATTCCTTCACACATCGAAATCTGCAAAGTCTTCGACAGCAAATCATTCCCTTTACTCCTTCCTGCTCGTCACAGTCACGCGTACTGCAACATCTTGCTTCGATAGAAATACAGTTGTGTTCAATACCTTCTGGTACAGCTGGGCATTTACCTTTTTCTACAACATCAAAATAAAAGGTTTTAATGTGAATGTTTTTAAAAAATATTATTTCAAAGCTCTGTATTTTGTTTTAACACTTTTCACAAAAGCAAGATTTAAAATTCTTAAACCCTTTTAAATTTCCCTGGCGTATATATACGTCTGGTTCAACAGGTGTGTTAAATGTCCCGGACATATATGTACGTCTTTCCAAAATGCGATTTTTTTCTTTGCCAGGCTATCAGTAAAACTATTCCGAAGACTTTGGAATGCAGATGAATTACCTTGTCAGTTTTTGCCAAAGATTTACTTATTTCAGAGAAAAATTTGCTTATTTTTCAGTTATTTTTCTCTTTCCTCCAATACACTGCATACGTACGTCTATGTGAAAAACGTTGACAATAGGAAGAGAATCGTGTAACTTTTAATCGGCACTTAAAAGGTTATATGGGCTGCAATTTGACAGTATAGCCACAGCACATACGACAAGTCCCCAAATAGGAGAGTCATTTAATTGGTGGCACCATCTAGTGCTGGATCCCGCTATAAAATTTTTAAGATTGGATTTAATAAATTCAACCTCCAGTCGGGTGCTAAATATTGCCGAGAGTACCAGAATTGATACTCAAGGGATCTTTAACATGCCTCTTAACCATATGACATGCGTGAATATAATTTTCATATCCAGAAACTTTATTGACTCGAGCCGGGATCAAATCCTCAACCGTTGGTTTATGAGTCGGGCATGCTACCTCTAAGCCACCGATCCAAGCACGATTTAAATTGAAAACAATACACACAAATCCTACAGTGATAGGTAGTTGCACAAATGATCTCTTTTTTTTCTTTTCTTTTACTCAATTGTATCTATTTTATTCAGATCATATGAAATTACTTTAGGAATTAAAAATAAATACATATAAATCACCAATTTAAGGGGACACAGTACGATTCAATTGACAAAAATCGGTCCAAAAAAAATTAATTTTTTTAGCTTAAATTATTTTGTACATACTTTTCTATAACCTGACAAAATTTGAAAGCTCTAAACTAAAAAAAAACACAGAATTATGATAGCTTTTGCGTTCGTTTTTATTCACATCCCTATGGCAAATCAAAACTTTAAACTTACTTATCTCGGAAAGATAAAATATTCCGTTTGTCTTCATTTAAAATGCTAAGGCGTTTTTTCTTTTGTGCCAAATGCTTTGAATTTTTTTTAACTATTGCTAATAGTACATGTAACCAAAGTTGGTATGAATTTTTGAATCAAAGCAATACTTATTTTTTTAAAAAATAATTGAACTCAGAATTGGTTCATTTTTTAAAGAATTTTCAATAAGCATTCATAAAAAAGAAATATTGTACAAATACCAATCATGTGATCGCAAAACCCATACCAAATTTTATTATGCATAGTTTGACGTAAATCAAATTTCATGCGTGTATGTAAACTTTTGTAGAAGTAGCATTTTAAAATCACTTCACAAATTTCAAGTTTTTTCCTTAAAAAATTAAATGCCTAACTTTTTATGAAATTTTGAGCACAAAATCTGTTTTACATAGTATACACACATAGGAGGCAATTAAAAAAATTTTGAAAATCCTTAAATTAAAAATTTTTGCTTAAATCGTACCGTGTCCCCTTAATGAAAAAAAATCATTTGAAATGAAATTTTAGAAAGATTCACTACAAAATTTTAAAATCAAAAACCAAAATTTTTTGTGCATTTTTTAAAAATTTATTTAGAGTAATTTGTAAGTTTTGCACAAATATCTATACTCCAATAATATCATCAAAAAAACAAATACCCATAAAATACAACTAGTAATACTTGCCTTTATAAAAAAAAATATGAAAAACCGCAAATATGCAAAAATCAAAGTAACTCTTAAAGATTAATTGTAAAACAAATTGTCTTCATTTCAACTAAATTTCATGGATATTCGAAGATGAATTATGAATATTGCAGCCTTCCAAACTTCATACTCAATGGCTTTCATCAAATATTGATTAAACACATCAATGCTGTTTTTGATCAGTAAAAGCTAACAGTATCAGATGCTAAAAGTAAACGTATTAAAGCGTTTAAAATAACTCTAAAAGACTCCGAAACCATATTAGAATAGAATAATCTGAGATGTTGAATGATAACTTCAAGAATTTTTTCAAACACACACACACAGATGGTAACCTATTTTGCTACTTATGAAAAATTAATTATTGTTAAATACCGTTGACCTAACAATACATAATTTCATAAACAGGTTCAACATTTATCAGTAAAAAGAGACGAAGATTTTAAAATACAAATCATTCTTGTTTAATCTTTTAATTTTAATAATACCTTTCAATGTAAAAAACTTTCTCGATTAAGAGCAATATCCCATTATACAAATTATTGATGCTCAGAATCAACAATAGTTTCCGGTATTTGATTTCTATTCATCGGTAAAGTCCAAGCTTTGAATTAATTTAGGAATATATTTTCTAAATTCTGTTTTAAATTAGCTTAAAAGGAACGATAAATTCAGCGCTTTATCTTAAATTCAGGTTATCAAAATAGGGATCTTTTTTATTGGATTATAGCTTGATATGGATCAAGTTACATTCTAAAAAAAGATGTATATATATTTATATACACTGCTGGAATCATTATAATTATAATGCCAGCAAGGAAAAAGTAAGAAAACTTTACTTACCATACATATAACATAGTAGGAAAAAACATGATTAATTTTATTGATAGTTTTGAGGCATACAGAGTCCTAAGTTTGTTCACTCACCTGCCACTTCTGGATGTTCTAACCTAGTCAAACAGCGAGTCAAAAGGGCTTGGAGGACAGATGCATGAAAAATAAAATCATGCGGCTTTAATTCTATGCAACACTCCGATAATCGTAGTGTCTGGAAAGTGGTGGTAGCCATGCCTCTCAGGAACCTATGACCAATTTTTTTCAGATGCTGAGGGATCTATAGAACGTGCTGTCCAAGCAACAGTCGAACATTTACCGTGTCGAATTAGACACATTTGCTGATATACAGTTTGCATTACTTTTTTAAAGGTGAGATCTCCAAGACCTGGAAGATATGTCACAGACTACCTTAGGATCCACGAAATGTAACACTCGCTGTTTAGATTATCGACGACGTGGGCAAGAGATTTTGTGTCCTGTACACAATAGCTGAAAGTCCACACACCTGTTGAAGGTTTCGAGAGACGGTATCGAATGCAAGAACGTCACTGGTATTTTCCATGGTATCTCTGGACAAGAATACGTTCATCACGAGGCTTCACGTAGAGCCATGACTCGTCATAAGAGAACGATTTAGCACCATTCCAGTATCTAATACAGCATGCCCTTCTGCCGCAATTCGCAAACAACAAAGAACAGGAATAAAAACTATGTAACGACTGCCCTAATTATGAACTTCTTTTCTTCCCAATCATATAAATGTACAGAAAGCGGCCTCCAGACTCTATGGTGAGCAGTTCAAACCCCCCTGTCTCCAAAGGCAGACAGATATAGTTCACGCGTCAACTAGAATTGCCATTTTAACAAGATACCTAACAACATTAACAGAAAAATGTTTCAAAGACTCCCCAAGCGTACTTTAGATCTATATCAATTACAGTAATACATGTACATGGCTGAGAAACAACATTTTCTGAGTATTGTTCAGAAAATCCATCAACAGCTGAAACAACTTTACTCTCTATGAAAGGGATATGTAGGGACCCTTTTCCCAGTAAGTCGCAAGCAGTAGATGGAAAAAATGTAAACGTTAATGATAGGCCCAAATGGGGATCTTTCAATCGTCTAACGTATACGTGGCGTAGCTGTGCACCCATAGGTTACTATTATAAACAAAATCACTCATAACAAGGTCAACAGCTTCCGCAAAACCAGCTTTGCCACTTGAGTGTATCTCTGTTTTCACCCATCTCTATGTAGATGTGTTATGAGAAGCATCTTTGATGGCTACCATGCACACAATTCAGACTTCACAAGATCGTGTAGCACTGTCCGTGCGGCTACTTCTCGATGTGCAAGAAACCTATTTTCTGCCTGAAAGTCCATGATGTGACTGTAGAAAGCAGCAAGCCTGACCTAAGAACTAACCTATCCTCTCTGCCAGAGGGCCGTTGAGATCTTGCTGTGGTTTGTATGGCAAGTATTAGCATGGCAATCGTCGGAGTTTGACTAAAGCTGCAATATTGCTGAGCAGTGAGCCACAATACGTGACGATCCTGCCACCATTGAATTCTGGTGAGTGTAGTCAGCCATTTATCCTTCTCACACGAGAAATAACAACTTCTTACAAATAATCAACACTCAAGCAAAAAGCGCTTTTTCCAAATGAGAAAAAATTTTGCGTAACTCTTCAACCATACAAAGTGTGAAAGGCCTTTACTCCTTTTATTTCCCTTAAATTCTAACCATTTGCATACCCTAGCATTATCTTCCTTTCATACGAACTTGACCTTTATAGCACCCCTATTTCATTGTGTTGCAACTTAAATGACTAACAGATATGTACAATAACAAAAAAATTACCTTTTTCTTCTTCTGTTGCTACATACGTTGATGAATTTAAGTTGCTCAGGAAACACATCACAGCAAAGGTAAACCATAAAAGCTCCATGGTCTAGGGAAAAAATTAATTATAACTATTCACAAAAATACTTTTATTACTGCTAATTAATTCTTTCATAGTAGTTAATTATTATAGCAATCTGTACAATTGTCTCTGCTGTATTGTATTTACTTATATTCAAATATATTCGAAAATAATTACTTTTTACTTTTTATATTACTTTTAAAATGACATTAGGAAATAGAAGCTCTAATAATCTGAGGGTGGTGGTGGTGGAAACTAGTGGTCGTGTCAAAAACTCGTGGCTGGCGTGTTCTAACCCTTAAGCCATTAAAGACTCACCGTGTAGAAGTGCTGATGCATTAAGTTTATCGAGGATCAAAATTCTCCCATTAGTGTAATTTGCAGGAAGTTCCGAGAGGAAGTTCCAGCTCATGTGTCCTCCTCATAACTTGCCCATGGTACAAAATTACGAGGTGCATGCCAATAGCCCTCGTGAGGCCTTATAGTGCAACGTAAATAAAGACGCATTCACTTATAATCTGTAGTGTTTAATCACTATAACAGTGATTAAATGTAACATTTTCTTATAAGAATGAAAATATTCAAAGGAAATACACATATATTATAATTTCAAAAATTATAATATAGAATAAATATGGACTAATGAAATGATTTAGTTCATATCTTTTCTCCTTAAAAATCTTGTAACAGAATTTATATAAGGAATAAATACATAATTGGAACAAATCTAAGTAACAAGTCATTCAGTCTTACAAATTTCTCTTAGAATTATATCATGAAACTTTTTATATTACTTGACATTAAAGTTTAGTTTCTTAGAAATTACTTTTAGTGCTTTCTTGTTTAAAATCAAACAGTAATATTGTCTGCTAATTGATAATAAATATAATGATCATAGCTCTTCTATAAATTAATTGGAGCTTCATCTATTTATAAATAAGTTAAAGGAAGAATAAAAAAATTATGAAGCTTTACCTTTCAAACTAAAAACTTCCTCTCCTCAAAACATTTTTCAACAGCTTCTACTTTCTCTGAAGAGTGGAAAAGAATTGCTTCTGCGCCAAATAAGATAAAACTGGTGTTTATATAATTATCACTCTAATAAATAAATTAACGCATACTAGTATTTTTTAATGATCTGTGAAAAGTGCATCAGTATTACTTCATTTCTAATTAGTCAAAAATCTCTTCGGTAAATATTACGCGAAATAATTTAGTAATGAAGAATGTTGCAAGTATGAAAAAAAATCAGCCATTATTTCATTCAAAAACACTCCAATGAGTAGATAAAAATCATTTTTTAATGATCCAAAAAAGGACAGTTGGGTGGTGTAGATCAATGGTCTCCACCCCCCCCCCGGTCCATGGATCAAATAGCAGCGGGCCACAAAAGGAACATTAAACTATTTTTATTTTATTTACTGTGGTGTATTTCTCTCAGTTATGCGAGACCTTTTATGAAAATCTCTTTATATTCCATGTTAAATCGCTGTTTGCTCATTTTGTGTGTGATTGTATTTTATATTGAAGGCTTGTTAAAATAGAATTAAATTAAAATTATTAAATCAAAACAATCTAAAACATAAACAATCAGCGCCCCCCCCATCAAAGGGCCGTGGTAAAATTATCAAATGTTGACCGGTCCGCGGCAGTAAAAAGGTTTTGGATCAATGGTATAGAGGGTTTGATGCTAGCCTTGTACGCCCAAATTTGCGGGTTCAACCCCGGCTCGAGTAGGGGGATTTTCATGATGCAGAATATCGACAGCATTCATGCCATTTGTTTATGTGACATTAAAAATCCCTATAGTGCCTGCTTGACTTGGGTGCACTCGGTCGGCAAAATTTAATTCCTGGTACAGCTTTGCATTGCCAGAGTTCAGGTGCATCCTTTTGAGGAAGAAAATGGACGTCAAAATTACATTGTGGCAATTGATATCCACCTATATGGTGCCACACTAAAATGTGATACCAGCTCCCGGGGACTGGTAATTACCCATCCACAGCTTCATTAGAAAGAAAGATCAAAAAAGAAATGAATTACACTGAGAAAATATAAAGATTGTTGAAAACGAAAATCATAGAACTGTCAGATACAGAAATTTTGTATGTTTCCAAAACAGATATTTCATGAATGAAATAAAACAGTAATAAAATTTCTAGTCGACATTATTGCGATATCAGTGCAGTATCTAAAACCTGATGGAATCTTATGCAGTAAAACGAAGTGAGGTCAAAATATCTATGTCAGACAAAGTTTATCGATGAGTTTATAATCCAAAAAAAAAAACACTATTATCGAATAAATTGGTCGGTGAAGAGGAATAAGATATATCATTTACAAACCTATTCCCTTGTGTTAGTAAAAAGTTACTTGCACTTTTCGTTCTACAACTTTACTATACAATGATAGAGGAACAATAGATACATTATTTTTTCGATATAGTCTCCACCTTGAGCAATGCAGTGATTTCAGCGAGCCACAAAATTCCGTATGCCTTCCTAGTAGAAGGTTTTCAATTGATCGTGAAGCCACTTTTGCACTCAATCCCAAACTTCAAGGCTTTAATAAAATTGAAAACCTCTCAAAATATCCTTGAGCAGTCTAAAAGGAAGAATGTCAGAGGGAGGAAGATCTGACTGTAGAGAAGGTGTTCCAGTGTCTCAAAGTCCAAGCAGTTAATTACTGTGGAAAGCATTCATGACACTCATTGCACACATCGTTTATGAAATTTGAGTTCGTTGAAAATCATTCAACTGATCAAACGCAAACTCATGTTTAAGGAATATGTGACCTCATCTATGGTAACTCACCTATCTGTTGTAACCACCTATCTAGCTTGAGAAACGTTGTTGTTTGTGGTCAAGGTTGACAATCTCTCCCCCTCTTCATGAGTTACGCTCTAACGGTCACTTTTAAACATGTCGATTCTCCTAAAAAAAAAACTATTTTACGTGATAAAACACTTTTTCTGTATCGTGGCAAAAGTTTCCGGTTAAGTGTAGCACTTTTCGTATCCTGTGACCATAAAAATTTTATCACTCTTTGTTGCTTTTTTTTGGTACAATCTGATAGCAGAACTGGTATGCTTATGCCGTTTCGGCTAGACGGCAAAAAATGTTATCATGTTTAAATCCGCACACAGTCATGTCAACTCAAAACATGCTCATGCTACCGCTCCTTTGTTTACTAAAGGCATAGAACGAAAAAAGTAAGTTTTAACTTATTTTCGTATATAGCAATGCGACATTCTGCCTTCCTCAAGAGAAATCTTCACTGAATCTCAAATTTGATCTTACAAACTTGTATCCAGTCCATTTATTGACTTAGATATCGAAACAAATGTCACAAATGAGGTATATCTTCGTTCCATATGAAAATGTTTGTTATTATAAGGGCTTGAAATCAAGTTAAAAAATATTGCTCAAATGCCAGTTTTGAAGAATATCTATGTAGGTACTGTATCTATTTTATAATAAAATCGATTCCTGTATATTCAATGAAATTGTTTATGTGATTCTTAAAATTTTTCATTTTTCTTCGTTTACGGAGAAGTAAACGTGTGTGGAGAGAGAAATCATTTTATCACTTATATTTGATATTAATTGTCTAATAAATTTGGCGTAAAATGTTTTATTTTTCAGGGGGTTTCGTTTTAAATGGAAAATAATATAGAGAGAGTAGATCCTAATTTTTGGAAAAATTAGGATCTTACTTACACAAAAATGTAAGTACCGTAAAATCCGGTGTATAACGAGCACCCATACATTCAGGCTACATTTTCTAACTTTTAGGTATATTCGCTCTAGAACGCGCATCCCTTTTTTGTGAAGGAACCCAAAACGTGCGTGTGTGATACTCATGTTTTAAGTCATTTATTCGAGGTATTATCCCATACTTTTGAAAAAAATTAGTATATTTCCAAATAACCCTTTAAGTTCATTAGGTATGTCATATTTTTTTTTAAAAAAAACTGTATTACAATCTATACATAAGTACTTTTTTTATGCTCATTTCTTTTTTATTTTTGAAGTTATCATTTTTATACCCGGCGTATAGAACATGCATGTGGAAATTTCGATCAGATTTTTTGCTTTCAAAATGCGCGTTATACGACGGGTTTTACGGTATTTGTTTATTGTGATTTTGAATGTGAAACATTTCAGTAAATTGAAATATTGAGATAATTTTTTTACCTAAACATATTTCAAGTATTAAAATTAAATTTTTACGGTTCTATAAAACTTATAGTTAAATGTGGTATTAAAGGGTGAAATTCTTTACTTCTTTGTTTTTAATGAGCACTTTCAGCTATTTATTTCTAGCTGAAAAATCTTTAAAAATATGTTTAATGCTGTTAGTATTTGTTCCAATTTTGAATGACGTTAAGACGAGAATACCAAACCTAAACTGAATCACTCACCCTCACACTATATAAACCATTCTAAAATGAACACTTAGATTCATTTGCTGCCCTCTACGTGATAAGTATTTCGTGAAAATAAAATTAGAACATTCTAATCAGTAGAAATATCACTGACCATGGAATTTATTTAAACCAACAGCCAGTAATCATTTCTATTTAAATGTTTAGATAAACACAATTATATTGCAAATTTAAATAATTGAATTCTTTTTAGTTTTAAGTGTCAAAAGATTCCTTTCGTAAAAGATATAACGAAATCTTATAACATAAAAGACTATACTTGATGTTGATACATTGTGACAATTGTGATTTCACTTTCTATTTACTTGCAATATACTAAAAACAAAGATTTCATTTTAGATATTTTCTATAATATCAAACGCTTTGAAAACTGTAAAATTACTAACATGTTACAGAAATAAATATAATTTTAATAAATCAATATGAAATATTTATTTAATTCCAAAAGAAAAAAATCTATCATCGGTAAATGTTTTGAGCTATAGATCAAAATAACTACTTCATGGTTGATTTGAATGCAGTTGAAGATATGGTTTCAATAATTTTCTAATAAATAACGCCTAAGGTATCCGAACACGTTTAAATGAATAAATTCGGTCAAAAGACATACTTTTTTGTTGTTTTTTATTTTATTGTATAGAGTTATATCTTTTGGCTTTACAATACTTACTTTTTTTTTATTCTACGCTAATTTGAAGCTAAGTTACAATAAATTTTATAAAGTAAGAAAATCGGAAATTGGTCTTTAATCTACCAGAAGTAAGTATTTAAATTGTTCAAAATCTATCATAGCGAGTCTGTTAACTCAAAACGTCTTAAATTTATTTCTATAAAACTTTTGAACCTGATAATTATATTTTTCCTAGAGAATGTACTAAACTATTTCTTATTGTATGAATATTTTTTGAGTTATGGCTGGTTATTCAAACAATTGTATCGTAAAGAATGGCACATTCCTAATAATATTTACTCTAATTTTTCTGGATCAGCTCTAAAATTTGTATCCAGATTTAAAATTTTAGTACGTTTTCTAGATTCATTTATCTAATTTGCTTTAGTAATACTTTTACTGATATAAGTTAATTACATTTTTCCCAATTCTGCTTTGAAGTTTTTCAAAAATATTGCTGAAATTCAACTTGTAATTGTGGTTTTCGTAAAATTTGAATATTTTTTAAATATATTTAATTAAATAGTTGGATTTATTGGTATTCATTCTTAAATGAGCATTTCTAAAGTTTTAGTATGATGTTTTTTTTTAAAAAGTACATCGAACGTGCTCGGACACCTTAAACTGGATATGTTATTATAAAACTTATGACTTGTGCATATATATATATATATATTTGCATACATACACAAAATTCTCAATCGTTTGAAAAAAAGATACAAACATAAAAAATTTTCTAAGTATAAAAGAAATTATTTTAAGATATATATATGTAACATTCTTCATAGAATACAGAATGTACTTATAAAAAGCTAAGATTTAGAGGTTTTTGTGTACCACAATTATAAAATAAAAAATTGTGTGAAACTATAAAATTAAATTAGAATTCTTCAATTCGTATTCTGTGTTAAGTATTATATTTAGTTATATGCTTTAAAATATGCTCTTTCTTAGAACATTTACGGTTAAATAATTGGCCTTTTGAGTGGCTAAATTATATTATTATTCAGCCATTTAAGTCGGATTCAATTTTAAATTTCTGTAGTAATGTGTGCTCTCATAATTGTATCTATAAATGTGTTGAGGGAAACCGAAAATCTTAACTTTGACATAATTTATCAAATGGTCTACTAGAGCACTTTATAACTAAAATTCCAAATTTTGTATGAAAAAAGGCTTAAGACATTACAAATTTTGTCATTAATTTTTTTTAAATAAGTCTAGTTTTGTAATACCAAAATTACGATCATCACATTTGGAAAGAGCACTCTTTCATAAAAGTAATTTTCGTAATCATATTTTGTCTTAAATTTCTGAATTTCTTCAAATTATTATTCCAATTATTCTTCAAAAATTATTTCTTCAAATTTCTTGAAATATGTAGCTTACCACAAGATCATTAGCGATTATCTCTTTCGTTTTTTTTTTATCCTTACTAAATCAATGGAATAGATGAATAAAAATTAAGTTACAAAATTTAATTTTATTTCATAATCTTGGAGGGGGGAAAATGATCTGGTAAGAAACGGATATTATAATTAAAATTGTTTATAAGTTTAGCAGTATTACAATTGGAATTAATCCTTTCGTTGGCCTTGGGAAAATTACTTCCAATCTACATTGTCGCGACTCGTCGGTCGCGGTTGTGAGAGGGTTCAAGGAAGAAACAGGTATGATCTTAGAATCACTACTTTTATTCAACTTTTAACACTAGTTGAATGCACTTTAATACTTAAACCCCAGGTACGATAAGAATTATTAATCCGAACTGTATTAAATACATGGAAGCACTTATCTGGATTGTTTTCTTGTACGGTGCTGCTACTAACATGCTAACTCGTTCAGCCGTGAAGTCAACTTTCCCGTGGATCCTTCTTTTAGATTTCATATTACGATGTGCGACTACCAGTCGCTTACACTAGGCTTTCCCCGCTTATGAGCAGCTCTTAACCATTACCTTGCCTATTCAACTACTGTCACTTAAATAGAAGTTTGCATTTGCATAAATCCGAGTTCTCTCTACGGAAAGCGATTTTCAAACTAATATCATAATTAAAAAGAGTATTTTTCCCAAGTAGATTAGTAGAACCCCAAATATATATCCCGTTACAACATAATCTTACAAAATACACGTGTGAGAAGCTTAAAACCCATTATAATATATTGTCCCTGCTTTTATAACGATGGGAAAACTAATTCGCTTCAGTTTTGAGTAACTGCACATAATTCAGTGATTATGACATATGTAAATCGGACAAAAAAAGATAGTACTAAAAAAGAAGTACCTTGTCCAAAAGCTGTCGCTGCATATAACTATGTCATGTGAGGGGTTGATCGCTTCTATAAAAGAAAAGAAAAATACCAAAAAGAAGATTTGTAAAATGGCAGCATCGTATTTTTTATTTTCTTATTGACCTTGCCATCATAAATAGTTTCATACTGTGGCAAGTGAACAAAAGAAACAGAAATTTAGACCAGCTAACATTCCGTATAGCATTAGCTCGTCAGCTAATAGACGGGTATTCCTCAAGAAAAAGGAAAGGACGTCCAGCTAGCTTAAGCAAAGAAGTATGTAATTCTGGATTATGTGCGCTTAGCCAGTGTAGGAAATCATATACCAAAGATAGTTTCCAACTATAGACGATGCAGGAAATGCCACAGAAAGGGACAAGAACAATGGATCCGCTACATATGTGCAGAATGTGATGTCCCCTGGTGCATTGCAAAATTATTCTTATCTTTTCATGGCAAATAATCACCATTAAATTTTCTTTTCTTTGGAAAGATTAATGGTTCCTTGGGAAGTATTCTCTCCTTCCAAGCCTTAAAATTTAAATATAAACATAAAATTAGTAAAATAAAATATATTTCCTTAAATGCCTTTGTTTAATTGTTAATAAAACATAAAAAAATTGCAAGAAATTAAAAAGGGAAATAAATGTTCCACTAAATGGTTAAAGACCATTAAACTCTTGCTTTTTTTTACTAAAACGATGTACTAATACTGTTAGTATATCTTATAATATATATAAACGTTATTTATATCTAAATTGTTTTCTGAAACCAAAATATAAATAACTCCTTCCCATATACATAAAAATTTTATTCGTGAGTAAATATATTGTTAAAAATATATTTTGTGATAGTTGTTATGACTTAAACATGATTGTGCTTGCGTATTCAAAAACCTTCCAAAATGAATTTTTAAAATGGCAGTTGACTAAATTTTTTCAACATTGAATGAATAGAAATTTTTTTCATTAAGAGGATTAAGATTTTATTTATATTTTTAATAAATAGGAAATTTTTAGAAAAATGTATGTGAATTCTGAATTAAATTGGTAGGAATTTATTAAACGGTAAATATTTAACGAAATATAAAAAATTTGAAGAATGAAATATTTTAAAAATAAAAGTTTTTGCCACGTAAATGTTAAATTTTTATTTGGAATTTTTTAGAAAACGAGCCACGCTTTAGCTCAAAGTAATACTACATTTAAAACCCCTCTTAGATGCCAAAAGTAAACTGGTTTAATAGTATCAATTTTTTTTAAAAATTGTTACTTCAGAAAAATTGTCAAATTTAAATGTTGTTGTTCTTGCTTATGCCACCTGATCGACAGTAACATCAGATCAAGGTCCACGAAATTCATCGCGGCTAAGATTTTACGCCTGTCTTTAGCCTAAGCTTTGAGCCCTCGAAGAAGGTAACAGTGCGATTTTGCTCATGCAGCGCGATAGATGGCGACACCGTTCGGACCCACAGATTTAACGAGCACGTACTCCGTTTTGTACTCAGTGGGCATTTGGTGGCATCGGACATCAAACCCAAGCCATCCGGTCTGGAGTCCGATGCTCTAGCCACTAGGCTACCCACGGCCCTCGAATTTAAATAAATATATAGAACGTACTAAACTATTGCTAACGGGTGATTACATTTTTTGTGATTCTTAATCAGGCTGAAATTCGAAATGCATCATTATGTAAAATGTGCAGCAGGATATTTAAGCAAACATAATATGAACAACACAACTAAATATTTTAATTTAATTTTAACAAACTTCCTTTTTTTGCAATTTTTGCAGACAGATTTCAAAGAAAAAAGTTATGGATATTAAAATGACTACAAAAACTTTCAGCTGTGATAAGTTTCTAAAAAGCAATCCATAAAATTTAATAACGTCCAATCGTAGACGATGTTCTAAAATAATTGCAGTTCAATACACATGCTAATACCACAGGTAGTAAAACTATAAGGAACGAAAACACAGACAGAAGTTTTTACATAAAAAAGAAAAAATAATGAAAATAAACAAGTTGGGTAACACACTTCACTTATATCCGTAGAATCTAATTGGCTTCCATAGAGATTACCCATAAGGACTAAGCTTCCATAGAGACTAAAGCAAAATTATAAATTTTGCGTGGGAGATCCTCTCTTGTCCGCCATATTCCTAAGAACTATTTCTGTCGTATTATTACCTGTTATTATTTTTAGACAATAATGAGCATGACAAGCTGCTTAAAAATTACAAAGATTGAATGGAGAGTTATCGAAAGTATTTGAATATAAAATAGAATCAGTTTTATAAAAGTTGAATTTAAATATTGGCTTTCTAATAGTAAAGAAGAACAAATAAGTTTTGTGGTTTTTCATCAAAATTTTGGCACTTATTATTATTATTTTTATTCAAAGTATTGGCCATCGCTAGTCACTACTTTCCCTCTTCTTTATGGCAGCGTACGGATAGAGTGTGTCGGAAAAACGCTTCGTTTTCTTGAATCTGAATAATTCCCAACGATTTTAAACGGTTTGAAATTGCTTAGTGTAAGAGCAAGTTCTTGAGTTAAGCACGAATCCTCCTCCAATAATAATCCCCTACGTTCTTAGTCTTCGACGTCAAACTCTCTGTTCTTAAAATTTTGAAATTACTCATAACAATTTCTCGCATTCCAAGCAGCCTTAACATATGCTTCTACAAGTTATCGATGCCTCCCAGCCGTAAATCTTTCCAAATTAAAGAGTAAGTGACAAATTCCTGCAAATGACTCTTATTCTGCTCAAAAAGCATTTTTACACTGAAAATACTATGTGGTGATGCTGATACAAATTCACTGATACCTCAAGGTTATGGTGTTGCCAGATGTTAAACCTTCCGATATGAGGTTTAATATCTGTAAATTTCAACCATAACATACTGGTGATGCCATCTATTGTCAAACGGTGGAAACTTGTTTGTAAACAGATAAACCACTTTTTTCTCTTTTTCAAATAGGAGGGACCAACTTAACCCTTTTGCTGCGCATCCCTCGATTTCAACGGGTATGCATTTTTTCCAACTAATTACAGTGCAACCCGTACTATTCCTGTTTTTGTTTTCCTTGATGCTTTTATGTTCATATTTTTTATCTAATTCTATAGTTTAAAATAAAAACTCTTTTACAAAAATTTTTTGTGTATTTTAACTTTAAAATGTAGTTTTAATATGTATAGATTTGAAAAATGCGTAATAAAAACTACGCATTGAGAGTGTTAAGACATTTCTTAATATTATTCATCAAAATAAAATGATCGTATTGTAATTATATGAATTTTTTTAGCATTTGATTGTTGATCTGTAAAGCTTTATTGAGTTTATTCCAATGCGGGGGCGTAACTGAAACCGTATAAGCCGTATCAATGATACGGGGCCCCGACATGTGTAACTATAGTCCTACTAGCAGAGCTCTTCTATCTGAAATGGGGCCCTGAAGAAATTTTGATGTAAGGCCCACTCAGAACTAGCTACGCCAGTGTTCTAATGCAAAGCAAAGAATATTTAATCTCATAAAAAGGAAACTTAAAAAATAGTATGTTAAACATTTTGTTATCATAAAAGAATTAAGGTATAAATATTAAGAAAATGTGTCAACTATAATAGTGAATTATATACTTTATGTTTTGTTCAGTAGAATTTTTTTCAATCAAATATGTAAAAATATAAGTTCATGAAATCACAGACACATAAAGAGTTACTAAAAACTTTATTGATTTTAACTTGTTAACATTTGAACTGAGAATATAATAGTCGTTTATTCATCCTCTTTATCTATTGTTTTATTAAGTGCTTTACAAACCACATTACTGATATTAATTTCTGGTGCACTTCCTTTCCCTTCTGGATCTTTTTCTTTCATACAAGTCAATTTACAACCCTTTTGACAGCATATCTTTCCCTTTCCGCAATCCTTTGTGCTGCAGCATTTCAGTTCAAAGTCGGTAAGTTTGCATTTATTATCTTTTGGTACAGCAGGGCATTTACCTTTGCCTATAATTTCAATAAAAAACTTTATTATTAATGAATTTAAATAATATTATTTCATTGTTGTACATTTTGTGTTAGCCCATCAGAACACGAATTAAATCACATAACTACGAATTAAATTATTAAGATTTCGTTTCATACAAAGAGATGCACAGTTAACACGAGTATAATAAAACACATTATCTTTATTTGAGCACAATTAAATCTTTTTCTTCACATTATAAAATGTATTTTACTTTAATGAAAATCAAACAAATATTTAAAAAAAAAAACAATTTCTTTCATGAAAAATCTTTATTTTTATAGGAAATTTTTAAAAAATCACAACAGTTTTTAATTTTTAACAAAAAATTATTTTTTAACTTTATTTCGCATCTGATTTTTAATAAATTTTTAAATAGGCATAAAATTTTTGCAATTTCTTTTAAAAAACAATAGGAATAGAATTACTTCTCTTTATATAGGGTGTCTCAGGATAATTGGGACAAACTTTATGGGGAGGTAGGGGGCATCAAATGATTCAGATTTGCATAGCAACCCATGGTCAAAAACGCCTTCCCTCGGCGCTAGATGGCGATGTTCACAAGAGCACTGGAGAAAACGGGGCTGTGTTACCTGAATCATTTGAGCTGTCATGTTACGTAGAGCAGTTTTGAACATATTACGATCGTGAGCTGGCAGATATGCACTTAATTTACCAATAGGCAGAAGTAAATGTACATCAAGTAGAAAGATTGTATCACGTAAGGTACCGCAGAGAGATGCACCACACCACCGGATGCCACACTTTGTGGGAATATGGACCATTAGGAGGTAATAGACATAGTGAGTGTGGGACATGAGTGATTCGAGTTCCCAGCATGACCCAGCTTTGACCAATAAATATTTCAGATGATCTCGGTCCATAATTACAATCAGTCTTGTGTCTCGTAATTTCTTGGACCTATCACACAGTTTTCACATGACATTTCTGACTATGGGTTGCTGATTGCCATGTTGCAGTCTTCTAATTTGCATATTCAATGGGTTATAGTATGAACTATTGATAAAAAAAAAAATTTTAATGTAAAACTTAAAAATATCAAATAGTAAAAGTTAAATGCGCTTCAAAATGCTGAAAATAAATCTAAAAATCTCTGAATAATTTTAAGGTAGAATAATCTGAGGCGTTGAAGAATAACTGATCTTAAGAACCGAGGAACGTAACGCTGGCTTTTAAGCTTACCGACGACTCAAAACAAGAGGTTTTCGTGTAAAACCGAGTGGCACCCTTACCGTCTTACCAGATGTCACTCCCAAGTGAGAATATCGAATACAAGAAGGTCACATGTGCTTTCATTGGTGCTGCCAGACTCGAATACTCTATCATATAGAACCATGACCATCTGCACATAGAACCATGATTCGTCTGAAAAGACAACTTAATACAACTTTTGTAAGCAGTTTTGTGAGAATCTTTGTCGCTTAGTGTCTCTGTGTAGCAGCAACAAGAAAAACTGCAATATTGATCGCCACGCACAGACAGTTCTGTCATCCCCGGACCTTTTGCACTGTTTGTACGAATAGTTGTAGGGTTGCAAAGGAACCCATTTCCTAGTTCAAGTTCTGTAATGTGACTGTAAGGGCCTACAAGGCCAACCCCACAACACGTCAGTTTTTTCGAGAGTCAGTCTATATGCTCTATCCTAGGGATGGCTAATCCATGGCACGCATGCCACAATGTGGCACTATGGAGTTATTTCAGTGGCACGTGGAGATTTAATAAAAAATTTGAAATGATAATAATAAATAACAATTTTTTTTTACAATTACATTGAATTATGGTTTGTCTCAGACAAAAGAGCCCCACAAGATTTATTTTAAATACACTTAAATTAGTTATAATAGAAATATATCGCGTAGCGAAAATGCACTTGCATTGTTGTGCAAGTTGACTTTTCAAAGCTTTCTTCTCTCGCGAGAATTTGGAATTTGAGGGAGCGTATTTTAAAATATCTGGAAGAAAACAGTGAACTACCCAGTGAGTATTTGCTATTCTAGAATGAAGATTGGTGATGTGATGTAGCTTTTCTTACCGATATATGGGAGATTAAAATAATTCAAATTTAAGATTATGGAGAAAAGTTTGTATTTTTCCTACCCTAGTTGGTTTTGGGACAAACATTTACTTTTTTGTCTCGATTTTTGAGGGAAAAAATTAACACTTTTCATATTAATATAGGTTATGTCATATTAATATAGTGCTCCGAGCAGTGATAGATTTAAAAATTTACTATCAATTTTTGCATGATTCTTTCAGAAGTAGTTTTGATGATTTTCAAGATGATAAAAAAAAGTAAATCTTTTCCTAAATTCTTTTTTAATTTCTCTTTAACATTTTTGTCAGTTAATTGTTACCCACCTGAAATCCAAATCGAAATTATTGTCTGCAGCGCCATATTACAATGAAAAGCAAATATAAGGATTTACTATGTTGAATTTTGGAAATTTGTACTAACAAAAAAATTTTCATATTTACACAATTTGGCTGTCAGATATTGTTGTAAATTTAAGTTAACATACGTTTGTGAACAAATTTTTTTCCATTATGAACATAACAAAATCAAAATTTCGTTCAAAACTAACTGGACTGATTAACAATAATTCTAAGTTTTGCTTTGGTCTCATTTATTATATTATTTTTAAATTTCCACTACTTAGACTTACTTTAAAAATGAGTTCTTTACATAATAATTACATAATAAGCTTTAAATTACATAATAAGTTTATAAGTAACACTTTTTCGAAAAGTTGTAAGTGGCACGCATAACTATTTTTTCTCTGAAAGTGGCACTCTTCCTAAAAAGGTTGACCACCCCTGTGGTCTACCCTCACGACAACCGTTAGATTCCGACTAGGGCAAGTAACAATATCGCGAAACAGTAAACCTCACTCTCAAGCGGCCTCGCAATCTTGCTATTATCGAACTTCGATACGTGCTAGGAAAAATTTCCTCTTCACATACGAAGCATAACATGTTCTTTTCACAAACAACCAGCTCTCAAATGCGATTTCTTAATAAGAACAGGCTGCGTTATTTTCTTTTAATACATAAAAAATCAGATGTTTTTCCCTCCTTCCTTCAATTTGATGTTTGCATATCATCTTTACTTAATAGTTTTTAATTTTACTGGCCAGGATTATTTAAGTATATATTTTTTTTTTATTTATATAAAAATTACCTTTTCCCTTATCTTTATCCTTATCTTCACCCTTATCTTTATCTCCTTTTCCGGCACTCGTTGATGCTATCAGGATGCACAGAAAACAGATCATAACAAAGTTCAGCCATAAGAGCCTCATGATCTAGAAAAATAATTCACTATAAACTTTAACAATAAATCAAAATAATTCTTATAATAAGTATAATTCTTTTAGTTATACCTGAAACTTTAAATAATAATTTTTAATACTATTTACAAAAAAAAGTCTCAGGATTATTTTTATTTTCTTATATTCTAATATATTTTTAAATTATACTTATTTAAAAGAACCGAACAAAATATTTTCTAAATAGATACTTAGACAATTTGTAGAGTTTAACGACAGTCACAGTGATATAGCGTAGCGTTTTTCTCGCAATACTGAAAATATTCAAGAGAAATACATAAATTAGAAATTCAAAAATGACACTGAATTGTAAATCATTAACCACAAAGCAACCTAATTCATTTTTTCTGATCATAAAAATCTTATAAAACCAGATTTAAAGATATAAATCTATAATTTGAACAAACAAAAATAACAACTTTTTTTGTCTTACGAATCTCTCTTAGAATTATAAAATTCGCTTCAATATATTATTTGACAAAAATTCTAAACATCACAAAAATTACTTTTAGTGTTCTAAAAGTCATGAAGAGCTTTGGTTTTAAAAAAATAACATAAAAGGAAGAATAATATATAAGTTATATATATAAAGCCTTACCAAAAAATATTAAACTAAAAATTTTCTCTGTCTACAGAAGCGTATTCAGCAGCTGTTATTAATTTGAAGAGTAGAACAGAACAACTTCAGAAAAACTTGTGTTTATATAGTTATCACCCTAATGATTTGAATGACTCAAATTCTCTTTCTTTTTAATATTTCTAAGAAATGCGTGTAGTATTACATCACTTCTAAGTAGTCAAAACCTTTTGGTACATATGTTATGAAATAATGTAAGGAAGGTGAATGTCGTAATTAGTTCTTAATAATTATTTTCATTCAAAAAATATCCAATAATCGGCATTATTTAATGATTAAAGAAAGGAATGAGGATATGGAGAAAAATACGAAGATTTCTAAAAACGAAAATGTCATATAATTGCCAAACACAGATTTTTCTTTTCAAATTAGATGTTTCATAAAAGAAATAATTATTTTCAGACGCATAGCGATATTAATAGAAATTAAAATATGTTTGAAAAAGTTTGCTGTAAAACGAGTGAAATAAAAAATTCTGTGTCACACTTAAACTTTAATTACTAGTCCATAACACAGATTAAAATTCTATGAAAAATAAACTGGACATCAAAGCGAAATCAAATATATCAGAGATGGGCAACTTATTTTAACTCGAAGTCCACATTGAGGAGCGGAAGACACCAGAAGGTTTCACCTTTTTTAAAATGATTTTATTCATTATACACTGGTTACCATGAATTAAGGAAAACTCACAAAATGACGGTAACTCAAAACGTTATGCGTAGAATTTAATGAAAAATTTATATACATTATACAACACATTAGGAAGGTACACAATAGCATAAAAAAGTCACCAGATAATTACAGTGTTATAGAAATTAGAATATGTGCACAATGAACAAATAAGTTATGTCAGTTTGGCATTGGGAAAGTACCTTTAATATGGGGTATGATCCCCCCCTAGAAAAAATACAGCACATGTAGCGATGTGTGGTGCTCTCTACTATGCAGTCTATTAATTACGTAGGAAGGGAGAGTTATTGTTTTTTCAAAGCAATTGAAAGTGTGGCTAGGTTTCTAGAGGGAGGATTGAGAGCAGTTACTGATCGTCCTAGAGCGTCCTAAACATGCTCGATTTGATTAAGGTTCGGTGATTGAGCTGGCCGCTGCATGCGCTAAATTGTTTCCTGCACAAGGTAAACATCCTGTGTGGTTCCGTTTTATCATCGTATAGCACAAATACATTATTTATTGCTCTGGCCCAAGGGCGCACATGAGCACATTTATTATATCATCTCTATAGGTGTGATGATTAACTTTTCCACAGGAAAAGACATAGAGGTCCGTGCGTCCACCCTGCTCGACCCATATGTGATTCTCTTTCACAGATGTGAAGTGGCGCATTTATCCGCTGGGATAGAACCCGGGACATTTGGGTCCGAAGCCGAGTAACTTAACCGCTTCACCAAAATGATCACCATGGTGTGGAGGTTGTTACTGGCTTATGTAGATGATACCGCTACAGTACTCCTCACCAGTGAGTCGGTAGTTAGGCGAACGAACGATGTATTTGTTAAATCAAGCATGTTTGCTGCTGCGTCACTAGTTGTGACGGCTTTGCTGGTTGCGTCATTCCTGCGTGGCGGCTTGAGGGTTGCGTCACCATGTGACGGCTTGAAAATTGCGTCCCCATGCGACGGCTTGAGGGTTGCGTCACCATGTGACGGTTTGGAAATTGCTTCACTATGCGATGGCTTTTTTGGTTGTATTTGTGGTGGATAGATGGCACCACGACAGTTCAGAAAGTTGCGTTTATCTGAGTTCAGCCAGGATCACCAATGAAGTAGCGCGCTTATCCGGCAAGACAGAACCCGGGACCTTTGGGTCTGAAGCCGAGTAACTTAACCGCTACACCAAAATGATCACCATGGTGCGGAGGTTGTTACTGGCTTATGTAGATGATACCACTACAGATGTATAATGGATGAAAACAAGTTCCAGGTTCTCTTCAAATGAAAAACGCCTATTATCGCTTTCGAGGTTAAAACTGAACTCATTCTTGAAAAGAACAGCCTTCGATTGATTGTTCAAGAAACCAGTGGACATATTGGCGTGCCCCCTGAAAGCATTCCCTCCTATGACGTGAGGCGAGAACACAAATGGCTGGTCTTTTCGCAAAAGACCACTTTTATATGAAGCCTCCGACACACAGTTGGCCTTGATACCAACCATCTGGAACTTTCAGGGGGGGGGGGTCTAAAATAAGCCGCAGTTGCTATTCTATTCCTACATGCATGTAATGATAAATATCGGTAAATGGCATTCGTTTGTGGCTGTCCTTGGCTGAAACTCCTTGATGCCGAATCCGTGGTTAAAAAAATGCTGCCAAAATCTAGGAATCCTTGACGAAATCGCATTCAGCCATTTAGCGACTTCTATCTGATATTGTCTTGTCTTTAGTATTATCTGGGATAAGAAACAGCAACAACAACTTCGCTATGCCAGATTTTTAATCTCAGACATGCAGCGACAATTGTCGCCTTGTTCTGAGACATTCATTTTTATGCTCCTCGCGAATGACATATTCCGACTGCATCGCCACTATTTTACATAATGTAATATCCTTCAGCTTCTTTTACTTGCAAGCCTATTCAAATTTCATTGGTAGGAACTTATTTTTGGACGAGTTATAGGTAATTTTTCGATTTTTCCTTAATTTATGATAACCAGTGTATTATAAATTTATACGTAATGGTACAAAATGCATATACACTCAAGAGCTAAAACATTATGACCACCTGCCAATAACGAGTTGGCCCACCTTTGGCGCGCAACACAGCTTCAACCCGCCTTGGCATGAATGCCACAAGTCCTTGGTAGATGGCCAGAGACAGAATGTACCAGGTGTGTAAGCAAAGGTCACGCAAATCCAAGATATTGAGAATTGGTGGTCTTTGAACTCTGAGCTGCCCAATAAATAAATTAATTAGTTAGTGTGCCCGCCTCGCAAGCCTTAGGTTGCGGGTTCAATCCTGGGTGGAGACGACAGATTTGCTAGATACGAAAATCATAGGCAAGCATTTTATATGATTTTGTTACATGTAAAATATCTTTTGAGTATTAAATTGGTTCTGAATTGAGAATGGCTGCTTTGGTCACTATTGGCGAAAGATTCCCCGAGACACACTGACTACATGTGTATAAGGATGGTTCTGCTGCTGGGACTAATCATAATGCTGGTGCGGGGGTTTACTCTAGGTACTTCAGCCTTAGCAGGGCAGTTGGTGTAAATTGTACTAACTATGATGGTGAAGTGGCTGCTGCCCATATGGCACTGACTGAGGTTGGTAAAAGAGAAAATCGAAACATTGCAATTTTTATAGACTCACAGGCTGCTATTTTGGCAGTCTCATCAGTTCTGCCTTCAAGAAACGGGCTTGTTCTCGAATGCCAACGCATGATAAATTATCTAATAAATAAGGGTCGCAATGTAACCCTTTAGTGGGCACCAAGTCATTGTGGAATGATGGGTAACGAACTTGCAGATGCCTTAGCTGGAGCTGGTTCTGCTCTCTCTCTCTCTCTCTCTCTCAGCCTGACTCTCCTCTTGGCTACCTTAGCGTTAAGAGGATCATTGCTTCCAGATTCAAGACCCGTCTTCGTAAGATTGCGAATGGAAAGAGTTGAGGTTCCTTAATGGAGAGTCCCATTTATTATGACCTGCCAAGACCTGCGGGTGTTTCAAACTTCAAAGTCCAAACTGGACATGACTACCTTAGAAAGCACCTTTTCAAATTTGTTTTGGCTGGCTCTCCAATATGCCCGCTTTGTTCGAATGGAGATATGTGTGGAGACTAACTGGACTTACCGAAGTAGTAGCTGTTAATGCTACTAACAAATTCTCTTTTTACATGTGTGTTTCAGAACTGTATTGGGCTGTCCGACATAGAGTGATGGTGGTCATGCCTAGGTCTGGCGTAGGATAACAAAAAATTAATTTGGTTCTGGTGCTCTCGCAAAATTAAATCACAACAATATTTAGCATTTGACGAGAGTTTTAATTGACAAAACTCAAGTGTCAAATAATTTGTTGCGGGCCCCACCATTGAACTGGCCCCTTGTCATGACACTTCGATCGCTGCTTCCTGAACAAAAGTGTACCTAATTACTTCTCACCACCTGTGAGATGACCCTTGAGATTAGCGCAAGCCAAATTTGAGGGTATCTCATAGTACGTTAAATTAACGTCAATTTTAGTAAGAAATTTTGCAACATTTTCTTCACCAGAAAAAAATCGTAATTTCGGGAAGAACTTGAATTTTCGAGGCAAATGCTTACCCAGGGTTAGGGGACGCTGGGCGCCACTGTCGCACGCGTAAGGTCACTGGTGAAGATTGTTGCACCGAATGAACAAACATTGTTATAAAAAAACTAACTTTATTTTGTTCGAATAATTTACTATCAAGCAATAATATAAACCGAAGGAGCAGTCAGATTAAATAGATACTCTAAATTTCTCAGACAAATAATTATGCTCTTAACTGAGTGTAATCCGATGTCAAGTCTATCGACAGGTCTAGCCCTGGTCAAATGCATATTCCTGTTTAAAGCTTCTTTTAAAAACACCAAGGGCTTCCGATTGTCACTTCGCAAATCTCTAACTGCAGTCTAGCGACTAACTAACTCTCTTTGCTAGGGTATAAGGTATCCGACTACTTGCGACAAATTTTTTTTTAAAAAAATGGAGATATGGGGATTTTTTTGTTGTTTTCAGCTTTGTTTAGTACATTTTAAGAAAAAATATGCTAAAATTAAGAAGAAAAAAAGAAATTAGTATTATTAAAAAATATAAAAAATGGGTAAAAATTTACAAAAAATAACATAAACGCGGCCCTTTCTGAACCAAAAGTTTATGAACAAATTTTCATTTTTTTCAATTCTGATTTTGTTTCAATTCTGATTCATTTTTGAAATGACCTTCAGGATAAGAGATATTTTCATTTTTACAAAAACTACAGCACTTTATCGTAGTTATATGAAATTGTTTCAAAAAACAGTGATTATATTCACATAAAGGACAGTAACTTTTGTAATAAAACAGTGATGATAAATCTGACGGTTAAAACACTTCTATTGTTATACAGAACGCACACAAAAAATTTCAGCTAATTATTTCAAAATTTTTTTAGCAATCGCTGACCCCGTTTCAACATTTTCAATAAAAACACACACGTTTCGTGTAAAACGCGTTTTAAAGTATGACATCTTGCTTAAAGTAATGGCGTCTTCTTTTACTAAAACACTTGTAGTTTTTGTTCTACTGAACGGAAAATAATAAACTTGGTATTTTTATAAAGCTAATAAGATGATGGCCTATAAAATAAAATCATAAAAAATTGTCAATTTTTGGCAAAATTCACAATTTTAGGGCAGTCGGATACCTTAAATAGCACTCAAATTAGTATAAAATCAAGTTATTTCTAAGTAGGAAGGTTTTAAACTCAAACAACAGTTAAAGAAGTATATTTTACCAAATTGTTTAGTAAAAGGACACGCATAGGACCCGTCACATCCTACACTTGAGGACTTGAAGAACTTGCAATGGCTGTACTCTCAAAAGGTAACCCATTTGAAAAAATAATTTAACGTCTCCCTTGTCAGGAACTGGCTTAGTGTGAGATTGGACACTTTGAGGATTACATTTTTTTAAATGTAAATACATAAACACTGAGAGGGGAGAGTTCACAATTCGAAAAGGAGGTATTTTTTCCCTTGATTACATTTTGCGTATTGCAATATCATACAAAATTTGGTTGTTTTCTAAGCATAATTTAGTTTACAGTACTTCAGTGCAAATTAATAAATACGTAATCACAGAAACAAAAGCCGTAAGAAAATGAATTTTCTCAAAAGGTTGTTGAGACAAAAATGGCTCCAAAAAGTGTATTGTAAGAAAAAATTAAAACTAATTACTGTAGAATTTAATATAAAACTGTAAATATAAACTAAATTTCGTTTCATAAACTAAACACTTGAAATACACAAAATTTCAAATATTTATTAATTTGAAAAAAAAATATTTAATTTCATACCATAAGTATGTTTTATCATTTCGGCTGACATTTTATAATTTATTTAGCTGTTGAGTTTATATAGGGCGAGCATTCAAATTCGTTAAAATTAATTTCCGCCACACTTGATTCTGGTGTCCATGCTTCATGAAGTTCCCTCAAACATTCGAATTGGCAATTCGTTTGACAGCAGATGAACCACTCTACACAATCATCTGAATTGCAGCAGTGTGCAGTGTATCCATGGCAAGGCATATCAGGTATTGGCGGGCATTTTCCTTTAAAAACTTAAATAAAATGAATAAATGTGAATGTTTTTTAATAACATTGCTTTAAAACTAACATAAGTATAATTTAAATTGGAAAGAATTCATTTTTCACATAAAGATAAGAAGTTACTACAAGTATGATAAAACACACACACATTTTTTTTATTTTTACGCAATAAAATATTTTCTTCATACCAAGATAAAATTCATTTTTATTTATTGAATATTTTCAAAAAATATATAAAAAATTAATTTAATAAAAAAATTTGTTTAAAAAAATTTTTAAGAAAAAAAATTTTTAAACATTTTATTATTCAACAAAAATAATTTGTGTAATTTTGTTTGCAATGGATTTTTAATAAATTATAAAATATGCTTGAAAATCCACATAGACAAATAATTTTAATTAAAAATAGATACTCATACACTACCATTAGAATTACTTGTTTTTTTTAACATAAAAAAGTAAAAGTATGCAATAGAGAAAATACACAATAACTAAAATACTTATGAAAATTAAATGCATAACGAACAAGCTTCGTTTCAACTCAATAAAGATTATTGCGTTTAAACGAATGCACTTGATGCCTCTCTTGTATCAAGTGCGTACTTTAAGAAGCACATATTCAATAACGTCACTTCAGTATCCAGTTTTGTCGTTGGACGAACATCTGTTGTCACGAGACTTGATGTTTCTGTTTTAATGGTTAAACCACTTTAATGGTAATCTTGTAGACAATATATACTGCTCCAAAAGTCACCATATTTTTCTTGCAGAATACTTGTGCAGCTCTCTTCCAAACCTGAAGTCCGTGTTGAAGCTGTACGCTCCAGCAAGTCCGATTTGACGACTGGTTTGTCTTCTTGCGCGTTGGTACCAGAACCAATTGAGATCCAGTATAGTGTTCAATATGATCCTTTGGAATCCATCTATTCTATATAAATAGGGTATTCGTTAGATTCTTAAAAAGACAGTGGCAATGTCGAAGAAGGAAAAGTCGCACCCTCGATAAGCCTTTATTGATTTTCGACAAGAAAGGCCAATAAGGCTTAATACAAATTTTTCACAACCAAAAATCGAATGCGATTCCAGAATGAGAAACCCGCTGAGTAACTTTCTTTTGATATGCAGTGTGACGTTCCATTTCTCTGTGCTGCATCGTTCAGTTGTTCTTAAATGCTTATATTTTGCATTTGCCGAATTCTTCTTGTTCTGACAGAATGTGACGCTTGTCTCATTCCTTTTTCATGATGTAGCTTAATATCCAGCAATGCATTTATGTATGTATAAAAAGTAGTTATAGGCCCTTTCACACAAGGGAACTTATGCCTCAAATATTTGAACAAGTAGACAACAGACAATCGGAGGATCTAGTTTTGAAATGAAATCGCCTCGCTCCCTTTACCCGTAATCAATTTGTACCCTCTTTTGTGATGCTCTCAACAATACCCTCTACTCCACACTAATTCAATCAACTGAAAAGATACTTTGGCAACTACGTTAGTCAGACGTGGTCCCTTAATTTACCGAAAATGGAAAATATCTTTATGATTTAAAACGAGGAGTTGTTTATCGAATAAATCGGAAACCCTCCTGTGATATAGATATGGATGTATATAGACCGGATTTAAAGAGGAATATTTAAACCCTAGAGGAAGAGGAGCATCATATTTGTTTCAATTTTGATACAATGGAGCTAACAAAACAATCTGTAATCTGTAAATCAGTTTCATTGTTGTTATTCATTTTTTAGAACTGAAAAGTTGCAAAGTTCTTTTATAAGATTTTGGGATTAGGCTAAATGTCCGTAGACTAAGTAGCATTTTAGAAAAAACTCGCATAAAAATCCTTTTCTTTTCAGAACAAAACTTATTTTTACATGAACGAGCACGGAAACTATTTTTCTACATAATTACCATCATCGTTGAGGAGATTTTCATGTCGGGAAACCAACTTGTCCATGACGTTTCTTAAAAACTGTATTGCCAATGAACAGTTTTTTGAATGTGTGGAAAACTCGTTACAAAATAATCTTATGGTGAACCGTTTGTTTTCACGAATTTCTCATTCACTTTTTCTTACCCAAACCATCATCGAAAACAGATGGTCTCCCACTTCATACTTCGTTCTGAACGTTGGTGTGCACAATCATTGAATTGTCAAGTTCGCTTTCTCACCGTTCCATCACTCATTACATTTGCACCACAAATCTCTATAAGTTGACGATAAATTTCAAGTACCTTAATATTCCTTGCGTTCAAAAAAAGGATTACAGAACGCAGTTCACGGGTCGTTTTAAATATTTTGAAGGCTCTCTAACACATGTGAAACAACATAATCTGGCTAAAAAAGCGTCACTGGATTGTCAATCAACCAGAGACACGTGAGTAAAAGTTTTGAACTACACAACTATTACTGGGGTTCCAATAGAACAAAATGGTAGTTAGTTCCCGGACATCCGCGTATAATATATAATTTATACAGGGTGTTCATAAAGAAGTATACACTTTCCAGATACTGTAAGACACTAACAGTTAAGGACAAGCACCACCTAAGCTAACCTTAAGGTAGATGTAGTCTAAAAATTTGCGTTTAGGCCATGAGGGAAGTTAAACAAGCAATGGAAGGCGTGTCACGTGACAAGTCAGTCGAAATGGCAGTGGCTACAGTGGAAAAGGCTTTTTGCGTTATTGAATGGAATCCGCAACTGCTGCAATTGCGATGATGATTTGGAGAAGCTAGAAATCTAACAAACACACACAATTGTATGAAAAATTTAAAACTATGGGCTGTTTGTGCAAAAGTAAAAATCCTGGATGACACCGAAACAGCGTATCGCAGCTTGGATTTGATACCTTACGCGCGTTTGGGTGGAAATGGAGTAACAATTCGATGCATGTCGTGTGACTAAAGGTTCAAACAGAGAATATCTGTGACTGTCTCCAACAAAATTTAAAATAGTCCCATATAATTCTGTTATAAGTGACATATAATACCTTACATTTGGTCATCATTTGTATTGGCTCAATGTCCTGGATATGTTGGGGCAAGATATACTTTCGAAATTAGCTGCATTGGCCCAGGTCTGTTCGGTATGCTTTCAGTCGATACCCTCGCATGTTGGGGTTTATGGAAATGAAATTGCTGATCTGCTTGCTCGGGAGGGCAGCGAACTTCCCACTACCTCTTCCTCTCAACTACAAGCTTCCGAGGTCCACTCCCTGTTCACGGGCAAGATCAAAACTATTTGGAGGTCTCCGCCTGAACATGCTTGGTATGCCGCTAAGTGTCCGGGATTGTCCCTGCAATGCACCTGTCCTAGACTTTCTCAGACCACTTTATCTAAACTTAGGACTGGTCACATCAAGAGCTTAATATTTAATGGATCTGAGAAGACTTATGCTTCTTGCCGTTGTTCGTCTATGGCTTCTCCCTCCTATATCATTGCATGTATTGGTGCCTCTGTGGGGCAATTATTGAATGAGGAGGGGTTGTTTTTGATTTAATTAAGCCACACGGTCTCTTGGTCTAGATTGTGGTCTACGCCAAGTGGATAAGCAACAACAACAACATTTTTCTTGATTTATAGTGCATTGAAATGGTATACTTCTTTGTGAATCCCCAGCACTATAGATCTCTAAAAATAGTATGTAATAAAAAATAGTGTTTGGGTCAAGCGTGAGATGCAAAAAAATTATTAAGTAAGATTTTTTAAAAAAATGGGTCTTTTTCGGTTTTTTTTTATTTTCTAACCGTTATGTGCCAGTTATTTACTATAAATTTTAATTTTGAATATATATGATAAAATTTTCTAAATTCAAAAATGAGTTATTCGAAATCAAATTTTATGGCAGAGGCATCATATACAAGTTACGGTACGCAATAAAATTCTACCAGTAACCTTTTAAAAAATGTAACGATCCATAAGTTTCTAATTTTTTAAAATGTATTTATTTTTTTCTGTAAAAGGCATTTATTTTTTCTAAATGTTTAGGCATAGTTGTTGCCTTACCCTCATCCTCATTTGTTGCATGCGCTGATGTATTTAAGTTGGTCAGGAAATACAACAAATTGAAAGTTAGACACAAAAGCTTCATCGTCTACAAGAAAAATCAATTACTACTGTTAATAAAACATAATATATATAACTATTAATATTACGTTATTCTTTCAGTAATAATTAAAATATCCAATTATAACTCTTATGACAATATACAAAATTAGTTTAAGAAATATTTTTATTTATATATTTGTAACTTATTGTTTCGAAAGACAGAGCAAAATATTTTTTACGAAGAACATCAAATTATTTAGGATGTAACTATAAATTACTTTTTAAAAAAAAGAGTTAACATATTTAAAAGAAATGTATACACATATATTTTTTAATTGGCGGCATTTTGGCAGCTAATCCTCAGCAGCCACCTCGAGTCCCCAAGTGTGAAAGCCGTTTCATTCGTGGCTCCATCTAATGGAAGATTCTGCTACCAATTTTTTGCCGCTTAAAATAATTTAATTCCAGCTCTCGTCGAATGCTAAATATTGCCTTCATTTTTTTTTGCCGAAAGTACCTGATCCAAATTGATAATCAATGGATATTTTACATGGTACAAAATCATTGGCCTACGATTTTTGCTTCCAAAAAATCCAACGACTCCAGCCGGGATAGAGCCCGCAACCATAGACTTAATGAGGTGGACACGCCAACCCTAAGCCATCGAGTCGATCTAGAGAAATTTATAAATTAGAATTTCAAAAATGATAATCTTGAATGAAAAGTATTTGCTGAAATGACTAGTTAATCTTCAATGATGAAATGACTTAAAAATCTTCAAACCATTATTTAATTTAGCTAAATTTCATTAATAACACACTTTTTTTCCATTTCTTTTGGAGTTATATCATTAACTTCTTTGCATTATTAGACGTCAATTTTAGTTCCTTAGAAACTACTTTTATAAATCTAAAAATTTTAATTATTCAGTAATATTTCTACGTATTTATAGTAGTTATAAAACCATAGTCTTTCTGAAAGTTAATTGGAACTTAATCTTTGTATGAATAATATAAGAGGAAGCAAAACTAGAATGAAACTTTACCATTGAATGTAAAAACTTCCTTTTTACAAAAAAGTTTTCTAACAGCTTCTACTTTCTCTAAAAAATGGAACAGAACAGTAAATGTGTCATATGTAATAAAATTAGTGTTTATATAGTTATGCTTCAAATCAATTAAATAGGGGGAAAAAATCATACTTTCTGATATTTTTGCGAAATATATACCCAAATTACTTCATTTCTAATTAAAAACAACTTTTGGTAAATATTTTACGACATATAAAGAGGTAATGATTGTTGTAATTATCCAGAAAATATCTCATTCCTTTCTTACTAATAATTATTTCATTGATTAGATATTTCTGCATCATTTAATAATAAATAGTGTATTGAATGAAAACCTGTATTTTTTTTAATAATGAAAACAAATAATGAAAACATGGAAAAATATGAAATTTCTGGAAGACGAAATAGCATAGAATTGTGAAAGACCGAAATTTTGTCTCCAGTATGGATGTATAATTTTCTAAATTAACTGAATATTTAATTGTACGCTGAGAAAAACACGAGGGATATTGATGATAGACGTCATAAATTTGAGCCATGTTCAGTTGGCGAGAATCTTATATGACCACAGGCACCCAGTCTCCAGACAGCACAACCTTAAATTAAACCTCTGCAGATTTGATATGCATCATCGCATCTACACTGCTGCTATCGTGGCATCAGGACTTGAACTCAAAGCTCCACAACGGGAAAAAAACTAATCCATGAGCTTTACTTTTCTGTAAGCATATCCATTCACTATACAATGCATATTTTTTAATGAATATTTATTTTCATATTCGAACAAAACTTTGAAGATTTTTTTTACCATTCTTACTTAAACAATGACTATCCACGAAGTCTATCCTCTCTAAACCAGTTTTTTTCCATACAGCCAAAGTGGTATTTTAAGCTAGAACAATGCCGCACCCAAAAGAACGTCACTACCAAATAACCTGTAAATAATCAATCAAGCATATTGGTTGATGATTCTAAAAATAGTTGATGTTTGTGGACGATATTGCGGCATTAATGCGTGGCAGAAGCGTGGTTGTGTAGTGACATTTTTGCTACTAGATTACGTAAGAGCTTTGCATTGTTAAGTCTGAGGGCATCTAATTCAGATAGCATAAACTGATTTTCAATCTTTATCTTATATTGTCTGCTTATCCCGCAGTCACTTCTAGTATAACTTAAAAGGAATTTATCGAAAATCTTGTTCTAATAATTTAAAGTTCGGTTCAATAACTTCTGCATTCATGCTACTTTCAGATCTCCTCGGGAAGCATAGTACTGAACGTAATCTTCACATTAACCAACACGAGGAGAAGGTACTACGACAATAATAGAATATTTTATATTTAAGTTTGTAATTAAAGCAAACGTCAGCAAACTTTCAGAGAGAAGAGTCAAATTGTAAGCAAAATAAGATGTAACTAAAAGGTGTCAAACAGCAATTTCCCCAAAGATGTATTGGGGTTCAATGCAACAACAACCATTATCAAAATAGCATAAATTTTTTTAATTAAATTCTCAAGCATCGTAATTAAATGTTCCTGATAGTAATTCTGCAACAGTTGTGTTCTGAAATTTCCTGTTTACACCAATTATTAAAATTGACTTTGAATGTTCCTACAAATAAAAACCATTTCAACATTCTTTTTCTGTAGTCTTAAGTATGACAAAAACACATTCCGTGTTTTGTGACACTTCTGAAGCAGATTTGTGTATCTTTTGCTCACTTTCAAATGTGATCCTTAACTCATGTATGCAAATGAACAAACTTTGTTGGAAATAAATTAGAAGACTGCCTTCCCATGGCAGCATTTTTATCAATAAAGTAGAATTCATCTGCATTAGAACTAATTTTAATATTTTCACTGATTCTCAATACACTTTGTCGATAAAAACAATTTATTACAAAAATTTTAAGCCAATCAAATGTTTAATTGTACGCAAAATTATAAGATAACTATTTTCAATAGATAATTACAAAAATGAGAAAGGAAAGCAATAATTTATAGTAGTATTCTTTGTATTTTTTAAAAATTCATACAGCTAGAAGTCTGAAAAGCCGTAATCGTCCTCACAAAGAGTTGCATATGGTTAGCAAGCCGTAGTTTGCCATTCACTCTAATTTAAAATATCACTATAGCAACTGCCTACTTTATTTTATTTTGTGAGCTTAAATATGGATATGTAATGCTACGGAACCTGCATTTGCTGAGATTCAGGCAAATAAGTCAGACACTCAGTTAGATCATACAAGACGATGACAGAAATCAATTTCCATTTCAAAATAGCTTCCAGATATTCAAATTAATAGACGAAACCATATAGAAGCATATACAACAAGATATTAATCATTGGCATAGCCAAGTAATTTTTAGCGCGCTTTTCACATTTTGTATTTTACAATAATGCAACTAATGAACTTTTTACTAACAGAAAGTAGTGTGCTGTACTACTCCTCTAAATGTACTACTATTGAGCTGAAAAGAAATAATGACACAAATCTGTATCAGCACTATAAAAAAGCAAAAACTAGCGAAATTCGGGGAAACTATGGGAAAATTTAAACATGATTCGGCTCATCTAGGGCACAAATGCGACCAAATGCCGAAAACCCGAGTCATTTGGGTGCTTATTGGCTGAGAAAAAGGTACGACAAAATATGGAACGAAGACAAAGACTAAATTTACGTTCTAATAGCGCTTTTGTTCCACTACGTGAAAAACGCGCTAAAATGTAGGAAAAATAGGAAACAAATCAATTTTGTCGCAGGCGATCACATGCTTACAAAAAGACAGGGGCGGAATCATCAGGCCAATTACCATCGGATAATCGTTTATTTTTAACTTTAGACAATTATATTTGTGATAAATAAATCTAAAATGAAAAGCATTGACAAGAGAGGTCTCGGCATTTCTTGAATATAAAAATAATCAGTATAATGACAACGGTATTTATAAATTAAAGTTAGTAAATTGGAAATAACTTTTCGCAACCTGAATGAGTTAGAAAGCCCGCCTCGTAAGCTTAAGTTTGCGGGTTCGATCCCGGTTGGAGTGGATAGATTTTTTCTGGATGCGAAAATCGAAGACGCATATTTCAAATGATTATGCTGCATGCAAAAGATCCTTTGAGTATTAATTTGGCTCTGGCTCTATTGGCAAAATTAAATCACGGCAATATTTCGTATCCAACAAGAGAGTGAATTAAAAATTATAGCATCAAAAATTTAGTATAGGGAGACTCTATTAGTTATATAAGGGCTGACATATTCTCTCAGCTCCGCCTAAAGGTGTGGGAGTAAATGAAGGATGACTAGCCATGTTATTTAACCAATCTATTTATTGAACACACAAATTATCCACAGACAGAATTCGATAAATTCAAACTAGAAAAGATGTTCCCGATTTGAGCAATATGAGAGTCAATAGCGAGGTACGCGAATTACGAGAAGACTTTTAATTATCAATATTCCTTTATCAGGATCAATCCACTGCTCTAAATATCTAAGTTATAATTTAACTATGGTGACCAATCGTCACTTTAATACCCTTCAACTATCTAATCTCTGAAACTCGCTATAAAATATAATAATACCTGATCGGTAGCAATCTCTCCTTCTTGTCAGATTTTCTCTATCTCAATATATTTCTAGCTGGAAACCTAGACTATATATATCCTTTCTAATCGGCATAATCATGATTGCTTCTTCAGAGGGTTCGTTGTGAGAAAATTTAGATGGTAGGCAAAAGATTTCCCAATAGGATTAAAGAAAGGACGCGGATAGATCCGTCACAGTTGGTGCTGCCTATGAAATGTTTCTCACACCTGAGGGCTTGCCGTCTCTTCAGTGGCTATACTGTCAAAATGCAACCCATTTAAAAATAAATCAATGTCTCCTTTGCAAAGAATTGGCCTTGTGTGAGAGTGTAAACACGTAAAAGGAGTTAGTTCACAATTCGAAAAGCAGATTTTTTTTTTTGATTGCCTGATATTTCTTTATAAATTTGTAAGCGTATTGTAATTCTAAGCAAAATATTAGTACTTCTTTGTTTTCTAAGCATCACCTAGTTAGTGCTTCAGTGCAAAGTAATGAATACTTAATCGCAAAAAAATTAGACCTAAGAAAAGGAATTTTTTTAGAAAGTTGTTGAGTTTGATAAAAAAAAATGCGCAAGAAAGTTTTTTGTAAGAAAATGAAAACTAATTACTATAGAGTTTAATATAGAAAACTTTAATCAAATGTACACAATTTTGTTTCATGAACAAAACACTTGAGTTGCAAAAAATTTCATATATTTATTGATTTGGAAAAAAGATTTTTAATTTCATACTACAGTTTAAAAAATGTTTCATTATTTCTGCTGACATTTTACAATTCAATTAGTTGTTGAGTTTATATGGGGCAAGCATTCTTCTTTGTTCAAATCAATTTCCGACGCACCTTTTCCTCCAATCTTTTCTTCATGAATTCCCTTGAAACATTTAAATTGGCAATTTTTTTCGCAACAGGTGAACCCCTTTTCACAGTCTTTTGAGTTGCAGCAGTGTGCAACATAATCTTCGCAAGGTGTATCAGGTTTAGTTGGGCATTTTCCTCCCTCTAGAATTTTAATAAATTGTTTTAATGCGAATGTTTTTCCTAATATTGGTTTAAAACTATGATTTATTTTAGCACTCACATGTATAATTTAAATTGGAAAGAATTCGATTCACACATTGATAAGCAATTACTACAAGTATGATAAGACACAAACAAGAATTTTTTTTTATGCGATACATTTTTTTTCACATTATGATAAAATTTATTTCAATTTATAAAAATTCTTCAAAAAGATTTAAAAAAATAAGTAAAAGAATTTGCATAAAAGAGAATTTTAAGATTATTTTGAGGCACTTTTTATTATCCAACAAATAATTTGTGTAATTTTTTTTTTGCAATGGATTTTTAATTAAGTATAAAATATGCTTGAAAACCCACATAGCTCCTTAATTCTATTTAAAAATAAATACACAAACGACCATTAGTATTACTTGTTTTTTAACACAAAAAAGTAAAAGTAGGCATAAGAGAAAATATACAAAAACAAAAGTATTTACGAAAATTAAATGCATAATGAACTAGCTTCGTTTCAACTCAATGAAGAATATTGTAATCTTGCCGTTTGAAAAGACGATGCGATGTCACTCATGTATCAAGTGCTTTAAATAAACATATAATCAATAACGTCACTTCAGTATCCAGTTTTGTCGTTGTACGAACATCTGTTGACGCGAGACTTGATGCTGCTGTTTTAATAGTTAAACCACTTTAACGGTAAATCTGTAGACAATACAAAAACACCACCGTACTTTCCTTGCTGAATACATCTGCTGCCCTCTTCCATGAGAGTTTTGTCTATGATAAGGCAGTATGTTCCAGCAAGTCCGATTTGACGACATGTTTGTCCTCTTGCGCGTTGGTACCAGAACAAATTGAGGTCCAGCATAGAGTTCAATATGATCCTCTGGAACCCATCTATTATTTATTAATAGGGCATTGGGAATTCCAAAAAAGACAGTAGCACTGACGAAGAGGGATAAGTCGCACTCCCGATAAGCCACTATCGATTTTCGACATGAATGGCCAATAAGGCTTAACCCAAACTTTTCACAACCAACAATTAAATGCGAATTCAGAACTAGAAACCCTCTGAGTAACTTTCTTTTGATATTCAGTGTGAGATGCCCTTTCTCTGGCCGGCATAATTCAATCGTTCTTCAATGCTAGTCTTTTGCATATGCCAAAACCTTAGTGCTCTCATGAGAGCAATAAGCATTCGCTTGCAAAAGAATGCGACGTTTGTATCAACCTTCTTTCAGAGTGTTGCAATTTTAATGTCCTACATTATATCTATGTATATATATTTTTAACAGATACCTGCCCTTTCATGCAAGGAACTGTTTGCATCACATATTTAAACAAGCAGACAATGAACAATCAGGAGATAGTTTTAAACAGAAATTACCTGGCTCTCTTTACCCGTAATCAATTTGTATCCTATTCAGTGAAGCTCTTGAAAACCGCATTATTCTCCCCAATAAATGAATCACCTCAAAGCATATTTTAGAAACTACGTTATTCAAACGGGGTCATTTAAATTGCCGAAAATGAAAAAGATTTTTATGAGTTATAACTTGGAATTTTTCATCTAAGAAATCAAAAATCTTGCTACGACAAAGTCAGGGATATACAAAATCTGAATTAAAAGAAATTAAGCCCAGGGGAAGTCGCACGTCAGATTTCTTTTCGATACAATGGAGCACACAAAATAATCTGCAAATTTTATGACAGAGACAACGTATATACAAGTTAAGTACGCAATAAAATATTACCATTAACATTTTGAAGAATGTAACAAACCACAAGTAAATTTTTTTTTCTCTAACTGAGTTATTTTTTTTTTCTATAGTCTTTTAGTCATAATTGTTGCCTTACCCTTATCCTTATTTTCTGCATGCGTTGATGTATTTAAGTTGGTCAGGAAATATATCAGAGTAAAAATTAACCACAAAAGCTTCATTGTCTATAAGAAAAATTCATTGCGACTGTTAACTAAAAGTAATATACGAGTATACAACTGTCAATATTACGTTATTATTTCATTATTAGTTAAAATATTAAATGATAACTCTTATGTCAATAAACAAAATTCTCTCAGAAATATTTTTTATTTACTTTTATTTATATATGTTACGCTAATTATTTCATAGAATAACTAGACAAGTCAGTTAAAGTATATGCAACTATTGAATTATACGATTTAACTTGGTATTCTATAGTATAACGATTACTTTATCGTTAAAGTATGGAATACGGCACTCAAAAGTTCTTAGAACCGGTTCTAGCTGCTTTAAGAAGAATTTTTCCAATTAGGAACTAGAGAATAGCCTAATAAAACAATTGAACGCTAGATATCAGTTTAGTACATGGCAGCGAGAATTAATTTCCATTGAAGCAGTTCCAAATATTGACACAACGCTTCGATCTGTTGCAATAACTCAAAATTGCGGTACTGAACATGGATTTAAAAACTGCTGGTGTAAACAAAAATGTATAATGGTAAAAAGTGGGTTTGTGTTTCAAAAATAATAAGCAATCCAATCCAAAGTGTCATCACAGCAATCTGTACTAATAGATAATGAAAAGTAAAATAAAGGTATCTCATAAAATTTAAATTAATAATCTCTTACACTTTGTTTAAAAAAGTTTACGCAATGTTTTTATGAAACAACAGTTTTTCTTCCCAGCATGTATTTTTATTGATAATATTTAAATATAATCTATTTTTGCAGCATATTCTTTTCCCCTTCCTGTTTAACTAATGTTAGCAATATGAGCAATAAAAAATTATGTTATCTGATTTCCTTTATTATTTTTCAATTATTCATCCGCAAAAGATATAAAATGTATTTTTTGAGAGACTTCAGCTATTTATGATTAATTAATTTGTAAAATATCTTTGAAATTGCTTATTTTTCATTTTAATGGTCTATCTTCAGTTATTTCATTGAATTTTTAGTTATTTCTCTGAATAACAAGGTAAAGCATGAAATTTTTCATCTATTATATACTTAAACTGATTTTTTAGTTATTTCATGAAATACCTAGTTCTTCTATAAAATAATAATTGAATTATACACTTTAGCGATAACATATATATTTGAAAATTGTTATTCTGTAGCATGACAGAGCAAAATATTTTTTACAAAGAAAATCGAATTATTTAGGATGTAACTATAAATAATTTGTTAATAACAGAGTTAACATATTTAAAAGAAATGTATATACACTTTTTTTTATATTAGCGGCATTTTGGCAGCTAAGCCTCAGCAGACACAGGGAGTCCCCAAGTGTGAAAGCCATTTCATTGGTGGCTCCATCTAGGGGAAGTTTCTGCTAATAAATTTTTGCCGCTTAAAATGATTTAATTCCAGCTCTCGTCGGACGCTAAATATTGCCTTCATTTAATTTTACCGAAAGTACCTGATCCAAATTGATACTCAAGGTATCTTTTACATGGTACATAATCGTATAACATGCGGGCCTTCGGTTTTTACATATATTAAATCCAAAGACTCCAGCCGGGATAGATCCCGCAGCCATAGGCTTATGAGGTGGACATGCTACCCATAAACCACCGAGTCTTCTAAGAGAAATTTATAAAACAGAAATTTAAAAATGACAGTGTTGAATGGATAGAGTATTTCCTGAAACGACTCATTGGTCTCTTCAGCGTATAAAAATCTTCAAACCAAGTGTTAATTTCCTAAATTCGTTCATAATGCACTTTGTTTTGCATTTCTTTTAGAATTATATCATTAACTTCCTTGCATATTTTGACGTCAATTTTAGTTTTTTAGAAACTACTTTTACAACTCTAAAAATTAAAATTATACAGTAATATTTCTACGCATTGAAAGAATTATAATAATCATAGTCCTTCTGAAATTTAACTGGAGCTTAAGCTTTGTATAAATAATATAAGAGGAAGCAAAACTAGGATGAGAGATAAACTTTACCATTGAATGTAAAAACTCCTTTTTACAAAAAAGTTTTCCAACAGCTTCTACTTTCTATTAAAAATGGAACAGAACAGCAAATGTGCCTTATATAATAAAATTAGTGTTTAAATAGTTATACTTCTAATGAATCAAATAGCAAAAAAAGTCATGCTTTCTGATAATTTTGCGAAATATATATCCAATTTGCTTCACTTCTAATTAAAAACAACTTTTGGTAAATATTTTACGGCATAAGAAACTAATGAATGCTTTAATGGTCTAGAAAATATCCTTTTGTATTTACTAATAATTATTTTATTGATTAGATATTTCTACATCATTTAAATATAAGTAATGCATAAAATGAAAACCTACACTTTTTAATAATTAAAGGGAAGAATATATGGAGAAATATCGTTCTGAAAAACGAAAACATCATAGAATTGCGAAAAAAACCATGTTCAAAATTTTTAATCAACAGGGTTGCGATATTAGTAGTGATTAAGACTTGTTGGACAACTTTTCTCTGAAACGAACGAAATCAAAATTTCCATATCACAATTATACTTTAATTACAGGTTCATAGTAGAATCAAATCCTAAGAGCGAATAAACTCAGCACTTCAAATAGGGATAGGTTATATCGCTTTACAAGCTTACTTGAATTGCATTTGCAATATTTTTCTTTCATGAGATGGCAATACAGTAGAGCAGTGGTTTTCAAATTTTTTCGACTCACGGAACCCCTAGAACTAGAAGGTGTTTCTAGTTCTAGAGGGTGTTTTCGGGGAACTCTTAGAACTAGAAGGTGTTTTCGTGGAACTCTTAGAACTAGAAGGTGTTTTCGTGGAACACAATAAACTAGAAAGTCTTGCTGTGGAACCCTTAAAACAAGAAGGTGTTTTCGTGGAACTCCTAGAACTAGTAGGTGCTTTCGTAGGACCTTTAGAACTAGAAAGTATTTTCATGGAACCCTATTCCCCACACACACTTAGAAGAAATATCTTAAAATAATACTAAAAGTTGATCAAGACAATAGATCATGTAAAGGTGATTATAAAAAAGTATTACACTTATTATTAAAAAGTTCAAATCAATTTTTAATATAATTTACTCATTAATAAGATTAATCTGTGATCCAAGTGTCACCTACCCATGCATTATGTTTAGTAACTAGGATATGTGCTTGCATTTTTTCACACAAATTGTCAAAATATAAGTCTATTGAGAATAACTGCAATCACACTGCATATTCTAAATTTCGTTTGTTTCTATACTTTGTTTTTGTAGCCACTCACGTTGAGAAATATTTTTCACTTATACACAGTGTTCTGAATGACAAATTGTTTATGGCTGTGTGAGAAATACTGTGAATTTTGCATGAATTAGCAACATAAAACTTAGAAGCTGTTCTTACTTAAATTTAGATTTTAACATCTAATATGCTGTTTTGTTGTAGGTGTTATTTACCAAATATAAAAAGGTGTATTTTTTCATTATAAAACTATTTAGTTTTGCAAAACATTGTACTAACGAGTATAAAATTATCTCTTGGAACTCAGGATAGTAAAGAATAAAATATTTACAATCTAGTAAATAACATATATATAAAGATAAAACGTTTTAATATTCTTTTATAATATAGTAATAAAAGTTTAAAAAGTATTAAAAAATAACGTTATGTATGAATAAAATTTTCAGTTTCTTAAGGATAGGGATGGATTTATATTCCTGTGAGTATACAAACATTTTAGAGAACTTGAATCCATTTTGCATACACATTTATAAGTCTATTTTCCTTTTTCTTACTATGACTCGTGAAACCCATGTGTATGCCTTGTGGAACTCCAGGGTTCCATGGAGTACAGTTTGAAGACCTCTACAGTAAAGCTCCGAAAACTCTGCACTCGACAACCTAACAACCCGTAAAAACCACACCCTCGCAGGTTAAAATAAAACCACATGTAGATCAGAACAGTGGTCCTAGAATGATACCGAGCAAAACATTATGCCCGATGCAGGAATTATTGCTGCTGTGACAGTTACTGAAAAAGTGACGGAAAATGATGAAGACGTTAACGTGGAGAACAGCATACACATTTCTAAAATATCACACAGCGAGAGGCTAAAGGCTGTTTAAACCGCTCTCCAGTATTTTGAGCAACAAGGTGCATTGGTAATGGACTTATTGTTTCTTAATTATTTTCGTGGTGAAGCAGCAAAATTTAGAGTGCAGTACGGAAGACAACAGGACATTATTAATTTATTTTAAAAAATAGCCAGTTTTTGCAAAGTCGGCTACTTAATTTTCCTTTGGCTTTTTTCTTCATACAAAATTTTTCTGAAATTTGTCTGACAATGTAAATTACTGTATACTATGTATTCATTTTCCCGTAATAAATGCTCCATGTCTGCATAAATTACTTACCTTTCCTTTGTTTAAGGGTATTTGGGTAGTTTATTTTTTTTATTCTATTCTCAAGCAAACAATACATATGAAAGCAGTATAATATTTTCCAAGGAAACACTCATACTTATTTTTTTTAATCCAATTTCAATATCCCGGAATTCTCTCAAACTCGGTCCCGCTTCGGTCCATGTTAGGTTAAGTTTTCAGGACGTCACAGTGGTAAATAATATTACTTTACTACAACTCACATTTCCCTTTACAAATTTACATCTAATCCTTTTTTGGTTTTGAAATCGAATAAGATTTGATAAGTAGGAGTCTCCTTTGTTATAATAAGAAGTTAAAGTCATGTCTTATGTCAGATGTAAGCAAATTTTATAAATCTAGTTTTTTTTTTTTACTACTTTATGCAGCGTGTTGCCAAATTGACCGACAAATTCAGAGGGGTGGTAGTATAAAGTATAGGGATGACAAATCAACGTAGAAAATAAGGTCGCAAACCACGTTTAGTTGGAGTGATTCGAAAAAGCAGTTATGAAAGGTGTGATGTTTAGTGGTTTAAAAAGGGGCATTATATATATATATAAGATGAGTGAGTGAGTGGTGAGTGAATATTAACGTCCCACTGTTCAGCTACACGAGGGCTTTTGGGAACGGTCCGCGTAATTTTGAACCATGGTCAAGTGACGCGGACGACACCTGAGCTGGAACCCCTCTCCTAACTACCACACCACACCAACAGGAGGACGTTTGAGCTCTCGACAGATTTAACGTGCATCGCTCTCCTGCACGGCGGGTCTTCAGTGGTATTGGGATCGAACCATAGACACCTAGACATATATATGAGATAATAAATACATTTATCAGACGGATTTGTTTGAACGCATCTGACATTACCTACGCGATCGCAACCTCGAACTATTCCTGTGACAATCACTTACCATTGCACTTCTGACCTCTAGCTGTGATTCACTGCTCGCATTGTAAACATGTTTTAAGCCTAAAAAATGTATTTCTTTCCTTTTCATACAATTCTACATCACGCCCTTCATATCTGTTTTTACGAATGACTCCGACTAAACGTGGCTTGCTACTCCATGTTCATCTCCATGCTGCTAATTAAACACCCCTCAAAATCTGTCGGTAGAATTTGGCAACACCCGATAATATAGTCAATTTATTCTCTCATGCTATAGAATTATCGGTCTAAAGCTTTAAAATTTTCATATGTTGTTCTCATTTTATAGAAGTATAAGTGAGCTATATATAATCTCTCACTTTGGTCTTATCTTTCATGTTATTTGTCTAATAAATGCAGCTTGATAATATATTATTCTAAACAACCGTCAATATACAGTCAGAATAAATCCTCTTAGTAAAAGAAATAAATTTAAAAATCGAAATCAAGTTTTTCATTATCACCAATATTAGGGGTAGCATTTTTCACTAAAATAATAAATTTAGATTTAGATTAGATTTTATTATTTAGTATATATAGATTTTTTTTCTAAAAATGATAATATTTTCCTAATTCTCTATGATGTTTATTTTTAATACAAGTTTGAGGGTTAAACATTTTTACTTCTCTGTATTTTTATGGATCGTTTTCAACTACCAATTTCCTGCTGTTCTAAAAACATATGTAATTCACTATGTGACGGGTGCTTACGCGTTTCACTAACCTTCTCTCACATCTTTAAATATTTTATTTATTTTAACCAATCTCCGCCGAGAGCCAAAGGTGTGACTTATGCAAACAAGATAGTTTCGGGTTTAGCGAGTTCGAAAAAGATATAAAAGGGAGAAATGAAATGAAGAGATAGAGGATGACTACGAGGTTGATTAAGAAGGTGATTCTGAGAGATTAGTTTAACTAGTGGAAGTATATTCGCCGGAGGAAGACTCTTGAAAAAGGTTCATTAATTCGGTTCGGGACGGAACTGAAGATATCAAAGATTGAAGCCACTCCTTAGAACAATCCAGTATTAGAGAAACCTGCCTTAAAAAGGTATCAGGTCAGTTATTTTCATAAATTAGATATAAATGCGTAGTTTGATTGTATACGTTACTCTCCGTGGTTTCAGTTAGTATTCCGTCGTTCATAATCGGGTTCTTCTCGCACTCCACTGTAATTTGTTGTTCTTAAAGTTTGATTAATATTTGTGTATTTCTCTATTAAGAAAGGTCAATAAATAATATTGATTTATTAATTAAGTAGTCGTTAATCATGAATCCAACATACCCAAATTTAGATAATATGCAAAGGGGAGTTAATAATCATAGGGGTAGTGAGAGACTACGACAACTATCAGGCCAATTTTTTTCTTATAACTTCCTAAGAAAGTGTATCTGCAGGCGATTTAATTTGATGTGTAACTGAAAGCTACAAAAATGTTAAGAATGATTTTACAAAAAATTCAAATCCATTGTGAGTATTATAACAGGGAAGCGAAAACGTCAAAGCAGGGGAACTGCAGAAAAACTAAGTGCAAGACGGGAAAAAAATTCATGAACGCAGCCGTAGAACTCTGAAAAGGGTTATGAAACAAGATCGCAAGTCCACGTTGATTGAAATTGCTCAGGAGTTTCATTTCTGCAACCGGTGTTAGTGCTAGCAGCACAGCCGTTCTTTGAGAGTTAAAAATCCTGAGATTCTCCAGTCGTGCACTCACAGCCGAACATTACTTCCTAGAATATAATGGTGTAAAGATCACCGCAATTGGATTTTGAGCATTTATGAAAATCTTATTTGAAATAGTAAATTTCGTTTTACAACTAGCAGTCCGATAGAAGCGTCTGGATTTAGTGAATCCCCTACAAATGCTTCGGCACCTGTATAGGACCGATTGTAGAGTTTGGTGGCAGTATTATGGTGGTGGGTGGAGGTCATGGTTAGGTGTGGGTCCCTCAGTTCTTGTGGTTGCAAACATGAATTCTGAGATGTATGCGGTCAATCTGGACATGTTACCTTCACAGATCTATTGCAATATTTCGGGGAAGGCCTATTTGTCTTCAACCAAAATAACTGCTCTATTCACAAATCGAGGCTTGGGCAAGCATGGTTTGATTTTATTTATCCAACGCCGTGCTTAGCTCCTTGACCATTTGACTCCGAGACTCCCTGTGCCGTATGACGACTTCGTCAGTCGGGTATTCATCAAATCCAGTGAATTAGAGCAGGTGATCGCCATCCATCCTGGCAGGGCCACAGAGCTAGCAGGTCTCTTCAGCAGCCAGGCCAAGCCAGTGGCGGTATACTCTCAAAAAGGTCATGTCCGGTGGTTAGGCGAAAGCGGGAGAAGTGGCCTCGGATCTCTCTAGGTGCCTCGGGATAGGGCCTACAATCACCAGGGCTTTTCAAGGCTCTTGGTTTTTTGTGTTATGGCAGTACATTTGCCAATGTGTGTGGATATAATGCTCTTTGCTCTTCTGAATATCAAGGGGATTTCCTGTTGAGACGACTCGGCTCCTTGGCGTTTTGGTCGGCTCTCTCGTTGCCTGGGATCCCAACATGACTTGGGACCACTGTAAGGCCACAGTCCAGCCATATGAAACGAACATGGTTTGACAAAATGGGTATTTGAAAATTAGACTGACCTTCTCAAAATCCCGATCTAAATCCCATATAAGATGAATTGGAACTCAGATTGCATGACAAGCTACATCAACTGTCTTTACTGCCAGTACTCATTACAACTGGTGCGGAAGTCTGGAAATTAATTCCTATGACCAACTATCTAAAGCTGGAAAGTCTACCTAGACGTGTCCATCGATGCTAAAAGGAGTTCACAATCATATTAACATATGCCACATGACTTTCTTATAGTCCGTACTGCTGGATGTCCGGATACTTTTGACGAGATAGTATACTGTAAGAGTACGTTACATTTTTGAATCACGGTAAGTGATAAGATGGAAAATTTTGTTGGAGCTCTATTCACCCAAAAAACATTAAGCCAAACTGAGCACTTAGAAACTTCCTAAGCTTTTAGCATCAGCTGTAGTGAATCTGGTCCTGACCATCCTCTAGTAGAAAGTCAGGTTTTTAGTGAATTTTAGGGAGTTTTGTCTGATATAGAAGAAATTTTCTTTTTTAAAAAAAATTCTTATTACTTTAAAATTATTGAAGTGAAATTTTTAAACTATTGCTTAAAATGTTTTTTAAATATTAATTAGAAAAATTTTTGTTGGATTTTCATAAAATTATTTAGGGCTTTTCAGTTATAACGAGTCACAAATTAAAACGCAAAGTATTGCAATCTTAATATGGAATTTTTGTTTGAATACGCATAATTGTGTGAAGCTGTTATATTCTTTTGAAGAGAGATTTTTATCGATTTCCTGAATTATTTAAGAAAAATAGTGTGAAGGTTATGATAAAAAATCATATTTTTTTTTTTTTTTTTACTCAAAGTAAGTTTAAAATAATAACTAATCTTAGAAGCAATTAATTTCGGTTCATCTTATAGCAGTGAGTAAAATAATTCATTATTAAGTTTCATGGCACTAACTAATATATTTTATTGCACTAAATAAAATAATCTTCCTGTAAAATTCTTTTGAAAATCATTTTGTTGGAATATAGTCGCATTATTCTTCTTTAATGTATTTCATAATCTTATTTACATTTCTGAAGCAATGTGTAGATTTGAAATTGTGTTATTCTGTTTGATGTTCAGTGAAATAAAAAGTTTAAAGCATTGAGATAGCTAATTGAATGGATTACTAATGCGTTTTATTAAACTATATTTTATGCTCAAAAGTTTTGTTCGAAATCTATTAATTTTTGTCATTAATTTTCTTAATGTCTTATTTCACAATAGCAAAATTATGCTCTTCACAAGGACAAGTGCGCTTTTTTCCATAAAAAAAATAGATTTTGTAATTGCATTTTACTTAATATATATTTCTGTATTTCTTCACATTAAGAAATTAAAAAACGATTTCCCCAACGTTTCTGAAAAGTGTGACTTTTTTTCTTCATTTTCTAGAACAATGGAATGAATTTCTTAACTTCAATACCTGAATTAAAATTTTACTACAAAACATTTATTTTCATTTCATAATTTTAAAATAATAGAAGTGATGCCTCAGGTAAAAAGAAATGTATATTACACTTAAATGTTTTGAAAACTTATATCTTACAAATAAAGAGAGTCCCAAAAAAACTAGACCTTATAAGGACCAAAAGGTAGCCGAGTTTGTAAATATGCCGGATTTTTTAAAATGGGATTAAAAAAAGAATATACAAGGGGAAGACACCACCATCCACATCCAAAGCTGGTGGAGTTCAGAAGAAGGTTATGTTGTGTTGTTGGTGAGACAGCAAGGGTATAGTGTACTGAGTTACTGAAGAAAAATGAAATGGTCGTTACTGTGCTCACAACTTGATGTTTTAATAAAGAAATTCAACATAAACTTCCACCTTTGCCATCAGACGGGTGTGATACTTCATTATGACAACGCTAGACTACACGTGGCAAGAATCACTGCCTAAAAAATTGCAGAGTTGGGTTGGGAGACTTTACCTCCGCGAGCATGTACTTTTCTTGTTGCCCTATCTGACTATTATCTGTTTAGCTGACTGAAAAACTTTCTTGAGAGAAATAAATAAATAAATTATGAGAGTGTCCAAATGGCAGGGGAAGAATACTTTGTCTTAAAAAAAGAGGAATTCTTTTCCAGGAGGGATTAGATACACTGCCAGAACGCTGTCAGACAGTTTTAATTTACAAAGAGCTTTATATTTTAGATTAAAGTTTAAATAAAAAGTGAAAAAATTGTTTTCTCTTTAGAAAAAACAAACCGAACTTTCCCGTACACCCAATAGGGGGTGCTGCTAATAGTTTACGATATTGTATAACCTGTAAATAGTGACCACTACTATAATTAAAGAAGTTTTGTATATATGTTGATGAATCCCGAATAAAATTGCTTAGCTTATCCAGTTCGGTTGTTTTATTTTACTGAGATTGGGGATTAGTATCCCACATTTTTTCTCGCTCGCCACAACATTTGGTGACTCGTATCTGACCGCCCTTCCTGCCATTAGATCTGCAACTCGAAATTTTTATTATCCTTAAATACGGCTAAGGTAAAGCTGAATTAAAAACCCCAAAGGTTTCAGTTTTTCTGTGGCAAACAGGTATTCCGTCTTCGATTCAACCTATCAGATATCCCTATCCGCTTCTATCTAATACTGTTTTTGGATGTCTATTTTCCTACTATGTGGGTGTCACCTCTTGATGATGATGCTGCCTAAAGTTTCTACTCTTCTGGTGTCGTCAAGCTTTTCTCACCTGGATTTACCGTCTGGATGGATGGAGATATCGATTAATTGGTGAGACTTTCAGTTTGCAGCACATCTATATTAACTATGGGACCAGACTTTTGTACGACATTAAGTTTTACATGTCTCGAGCATACAGTAAGGAATTCCATTAGAATGATATTAAGCAGTTCTGAGAATTTTCAGTGTCTATTGCTATGGTTCAAAATCATGAAAATAGAGAACACTCATGCAAATAAAATTACGGAAGGAGCGTATGCATAGCACTCATGCATCACAAAATTAGGGTGAAAAAAAAATACTGCACGCTCCCATTTAATGCGAAAAAATTAACTCGCTAAAAATAATAATAGAACGTGATGTTATTATAGGTGCAAGATGTATATATGGTGCAGTGGCGTAGCGTACACCCCCGCAACCCGCGCAGCCAGGACTCTAGGGGGTCTCAAGCCTGAGTGATGCCAAGTGCGTAAGATACGGCTGGGGGCCCAAAACCTGCCTTTGCAGGGGGCCCTAATGTTCTCGGTTACGCCACTGATAGGGTGCCTATTAATATCGCATGCAGATTTATCATCTAACATTATACGAAACGAATCAGACATGCACTGATAAATGGAAGGCAATACACATACTTCTAAAATTTATTTTTCTCAAGGCACCCAGCTTATCCTTCAGGTTTTGAGCAGTAAACCGCAACTCCCTCCAAATTACTAATGCTTGCTACTATTCCCTATCTTTACATTTTCATCTCGAGAGTAAACGCGTTACTGGTTACTATAGAATTTCAGGCACTACGACAAACGCTTTACGAAGTTTCTGGTCAATGAATGATTCAAATGCGGTGAAGGACTACTCTCAGCATTTGGATAGCTGAAAATAGGGCTTTGATTTCAAGAAATTTCTGTTCAAAACAGGCCATGAAATGGGAAACCCCAAAACAGTGGATGAAATCGAAGGAAATAATATTAATAACGACGTTATATCATCAAAACACACAACAGCCATGGAATATAAATATTTGGAATATCTTTCATTGCAGTCTTTTCGAAGAGAGAAAGTCATAAGCTCATGAGTTCGAGTCTTAATTCCACTAAAGACCCATTGCGTTGAGCGGCCTCTGTACGTTATCTTTATTGTGGCTCAAAATCCTCCCATATGTGTGGTATAGAAATTAGAAGAATGGGATGCCAGTTCAGGCGTCGCTCAGTATCAATATTTTAGGCAATTGCCGTTTCCAAAATTCTTGTTGGAATGTTTCTCAACTGAAAGGAAATAATAACCGATAAGTAATGTTCTAAATGTGACAAAAATTTACGAATAAAAGTCAAAAAGTAAAAGAACTTTTGCAATTTTTCTTTATAAGTTTCTGCAACAGCACTAGTATCAAGCGTTGAATGAGGGGTGATCGGCAACATTTCTATACAGTGTGTCACTTGTCTTTCCTCGTTGTCGTTAAGTGTATAGATGGTTCAACCTGGCAGCTCCATTATCGATCTGTGCCAAGGAGGAAAGGTGGGCAGTGATTCTCTTTTTGTTTGTGGAAAGTGTGAAACCTGCGGAAATTATTCGTCGCATAAAAACACAGCATGATAACAGATGTACATCACGAGGTAAAATTGTGACGGATCTATACGCGATCTCCTACTAACAATCCTCTTGGGTATTCTTTGGGGCCAGCAAAATTTACCAATCTCCTCCTAAGAAGGAAACGTGATATGCAAATTAAGTTTATTATATATATTAAGTTAGTGAATTAGAAGTGAATAGAACATATCACAGAAAGTTAGTGAATTTGAAATGAAGAGAATAGATAACAGAAGGTTAGTGAATTTGAAATGAAGAGAATATATAACAGAAGGTTAGAAGTTAAGTTAACTAGAGGTTACAAGATAGGTACAAGGTGAAGATTACCGTTAGTGGTTGAAAATGGCCTTGTGAAAGGTTAAAGAAAGGAGTTGTCCTTGATAAATTATATTGATTAGAAAACTGCCTAATTTCAGGTACTGTCATCTTCCTATTACGTTGATATTTAAAGTAATCAAAGTCGTTAAGTGGACTTTATGTACATATCTGCTGTGTAAAGTAATAATAGGAAGGAACCTTTAATATAAAGAAGTGATTTAACGTATTCTCCCCAAACGCGACTCTCGTCTCTTCCTTCTGTTGTCTGACTGGATCATTCTATTTATAATGTTAAATTTATTTGTGTTTGAGTCGATTAAAGTGATAAATAAAATAATTGAAATTGATTATGTCGAATAATCCTTTACTTCCATCCACACCTTTAGCTGAGTCACAGGGTAGACGGGAATAGGTTTGTTCCAAAATCTAAGAATGGATACAGCGCTTCAAACAGGGAAGGACTTCTTTGGGAGACGACGAAAGATCGAAAAGTCCACCGACCATTGAGAGTTGTTGTTGTTGAGGGGATAGTGATGGAAGGGATTGCTAGTATCTAGCGCAGGTTTCACCTATTCCGCAATTAAAAAGCGAATCATTGCCCACCTTTCCTTCTTGGTGCAGATCGACAATGGAAAACCAGTGGAGCTCCAACGACTACGAGGGAAGACGAATGACACACATTGTACAGAAATGTTGCAAACCAACTCTCATTCAGCGCTGGATACTAGATTTTTTATTTTTCTTCATATTATTAGCAATGCATTAAACAGAAATAAAGTTTTTATGCGTATGGAAATGAGTTACTAACTTTTTTGGTTTCAGAGGAAATGAGAAGCAAACACCCCTAATTTAAGTTATGAATTATACTATTAAATATATAAAAACATTTAAAAATAATACGCATTTTTACTGAGAAATGACTTCTATTATACCGAGATTATGAAATGAAAACAATTCTTTTGTAATATATTTTTAATTCAATTATTGAAGTTAAGAAACTCATTCAGTAATTCTTAAATTTCTAAAAAATGTGTATGCTTAATCGCATATGTCAGAAAGATTGAGATAATTATTTCTTAATGGAATGAAATACAGAAATCTTAAGCAAACTGTGAAAAATGTTTTTAGGGATATCTTCACCTTCCATTTGTAATAAACAAGATTTGAGCAATATGAAATAAGACATTTGAAAAAATTAATAACTAGAAATATTTTTTCGGACAAAACTTTTGAGTTCAAATTATAAAGGGCTCCGTCAAACACATTTAATAAGCTACCTACATATTTTAAATGTCTTATTTCTCTGAACATAGAAAATCATAACAGAATTACAAGTTCACACTTAGCTGTAGAAACCTAAAAGTTTAATAAGATTTTTAAAAAATGGAAGAACAATAACTTTATTCAAACAAAATGAATTATTTTAACTAGTTTGAAGCGCAGTAAGACTTAATAAAGAATTATTGCTACTCATTATATTTGGATAAAGCAAAATTTTTAATTTTTAATTATGTACTATTTTTAGCTTTATTTGAATAATAAACAGAAAAAATTATTTTTCATCAAGAGCCTCACTTTATCAATCAAATACATGAAAAGTTTTGTCCACATGTTCATTTTAAAATATATTATAAAATATGGCATCCACACATCTACGATTGTCTTTCAAATTAGACAAAATTGGGTCATTGCAAACCCGTTGCTCAGAACATATAGCTATAGTAGTTTTTCCTACAGAGCTACATTAAAAATTCCTTAATAATCTATGAGAATTTTTTTCTCAAACATGTTAGCACCTGTATAGCTTCTAGAACTTTTAACAGGTTTGCCCGCACACCGAACGGACCACCGAAAGCTGACAACGACTGGTTTGTCCGTACGCTCTGCATGGGCAATAATATTTTCACCTTTCTATTTTTGATTTGTAAACATTTTTAACTCTTATAAAGAGATTATTAGTGCTAGTGTGTTCCCTTGCCATGTTTTTTGGTTTGGGGTAGACCCCTACTTATCTAATAATGAATTTCTGAAAATTTATCAACTTAAATGTCTTTTTGAAAGTTGGTAAAGAGCTATACTTACTTTAAAATATTTAAATTTCTAACTGCAGTGAAGTATAGTGTTTAAAACCTAAGACACACATGTTAATAATTAAGTAAAAATTTAATTAATACTTAAAAAACTGTTACATAAAGTAATTGAGCAACAAACAAATACTTTTAATAGGAGAGATGAATCTGGTGCTTCTAAAATTGCTGATATCCGTTTCTAAATTTTACTTGAAGATCTTCTTAGTGCCTATTTCAATCAGTTCCTCTTGTAATATGACATTTGTTTTTCTTTCAATGGAACCATGTTAATCAATTGCCTATTGCAGTATTACTATATATATAGTCAAAGCATTCTCAAACCTTGTTTCAAAATTTGAATAAAGGGCATTTAAATGTTGAACGTAGGTTAAAACGTCCTCTTCCTGGAAGATTGTGCAAATTGAGAAACTAGGAAAATTCGTGATGTCCAATATAATAACTCCTTATCTTAATTATAGAAAGAAATGCCGAAACGATGGTCATTGTAAGTGCAAATTAACTTCATTAAATTTAGTAAATAAATCTGTTAAACAGGTAAATTTAGTTTCCACTTGATTAAATTTTCTTTTAAAATTAAAGTCATTATCTGGTTTAATAAGAGTCACTATCGTAGACCTCCATTTATAACTCATGGACCCCCAAGTTATTTTTTCGCTGACGTGGACCCCCTTCATGCTGTCATAGACCCCTGGGAGTCTATATAGATCACTTTGCGAATCACTCTCTCTCTCTCTCTGTCATAAAGGATTACAATACAAACAACCGTGTCTTCTCCGGGATTCAAACATATGCCCTACGACACCGCAGTCAGCGTCACTAACCAAAATACCATATTGGCGGCTGAGTTTTTCATTGAAGGTAGAAATGTCGATTCTTGAAAATATGCGATAATGGAAAGGGGATTGGCAATCTGTTGCTTGAGAAGAAATGAAAATGGAAAGATAATCCAGAAAAGCCGAAATTGTCTTTGTCCCCCATTGCAAAGTTAGTATTACGTCATGCTTCAAACTGTTTGTAGTATATATACACAAAATCCTCAACCGTTTGAAAAAACGTACGAACACGAAATACTTCGAAAGTATGAGAGAAATTCTTTTAAAATATATAAACATTCTTCAAAGCAGCCAGAATGTAATTATAAAAGAACAAACATTTAGGGTATTTTTGTGTCCCAGAATTATAAAATAAAAAATAGTGTGAAAACTCTAAAATTAAAAATTAAAACAAATTTCTTCTATTTTCGTATTTTGTTAAGTATTATACTTAAATATATAAAATAAAAAATATGCCTTTTTTTAACATTTTGGGCTAATATTCACCGCATCATCATAAAATGTCAAAAATCAAGGTGTTCAAATTTACATTAATGCTGGCAATACAAAAATAAGTCAAAACATGTCACAATTTGGCACATCTTATGATCAATATCAAAGCGTTTCTTTTGCGCTATTAGTTTGCATTATATCGTTCAAGAAACAAATATTTTGATGTTTACTATTAAAAAAAGTTTAAAAATGTTTACTTCCTACCAAATTTTATGAGCAAAGTTTGTAATGGAAGTATTACTTGCAGTACATACCCCATGTGTGTGTGTGTGTGTGTGTGTGTGTGTGTGTGTGTGTGTGTGTGTGTGTGTGTGTGTGTGTGTGTGTGTGTGTGTGTGTGTGTGTGTGTGTGTGTGCGTGCGTGGTGGTGTGTGTGTGCGTGTGTGTGTGTGCGTGCGTGCGTGTGTGTGTGGTCAGCCCCATTTCATTCCATCCACATGTTTGAGTTCTGAGAGATTACATTTAATATTTACCAAGTAGCACAAAAATAGTCAACTATTTTATCCATGTCCCGAATTCCCTCATTTCACAGCCACAAATATGACAACTTGAATTAAATTCTACTAATATCAGATTTATGTTGACTAAAAATTTTCAAAATATTTATTTTTAAATATTTTTATTTGTCAATCCAATATACTTAAGATAATTTCTATCTTCGGCAAATTCCACAAAAATTTTCTTTTTTGGAATCGTCATTTTTCTTAATGCTCTTCATTAGTCGCTTTAATCATTATAGAACGAAAATTTCAATTAAAAATACTTTTTTTAGTAAAAAAAAAACAGAAATCACACTAATTAAAGAAAAATTTTGAATGCATAATGAGGGAATTTGATTGAAGAATTACAACATTTGCCTCAACTTAACGTTGTTCGGTAAAATTTTTGTGCCAAAAAAAATTTTTGTTAATCTTAAGTGAAAAAATTCCTATACATATTTCGCAAAATTTCTAGGAAGTGTCGGTTTGTGTTACATAATCCATAAGGACGATAACTATAAAAGCACCAGTTTTATATCTGATAATATTGAGCTGCTGTTCTCACTTCAAAGAAAGTAGAAGAGCTGTTGTAGAAAGAAATTTCTTAATTCGAATGGTAAATATACACAGAATATTCAGTTCCTTACTTCTGTCTTATATATACAAACTATTTATAAAGTACTTTATTATTATAATTATTACTTTATCATTATAAGTACTTATTAATGAATAATCAATTTGTTAAAAGTGTTATAGTATTATTTTAGTTATGAGCGTACTAAGATGCAATTTCAAAAAAATGAGCTCACATTTAGGTCAAATAACATAATAATGTAAATAAATCAGTCCTAAGAGATATCCCAGGAAAAAAGGGAATTATTGTTGAAATTTGATGAAATTATAAATCTATTTCTTTCAAAGTCTGGTTGCAAGATTTTTATGAACCAAGGAGAAAGGATAAGTAGTTTCGGCAAATAATGTTCAATGAACATTATCATTTTTGAAATTCTCACCTATACATTTTTCTTTAATATTTTTAGTTTTATGAGAAAAATGTTACATTTTTATCTTTATCATGAAGATTTCAAGAAGTAAATGATCAAAGAGTTTATCTAAAAATATTTTGCTCTATCATCCTATATATAAATAATAATAAAAATTGGTAAATATATCTGAGTTAAGGTAAATAAAAATATTTCAGAAACACTTTTTTTTTGCTTATTGACAAAATATTAATCAATTAAAGATAAAAGTATCATTTAAAGAATTACATAACATTAATAGTTATTTCTGTTATTTATAATTAAATTTATAGTTGCTTTTTCTTATAGACCATGAAACTGTTATATCTAGCCATTGTTCTGATATGTTTAATGAGCGACTTAAATATATCAACACATGCAGAGAAAGAGGTCAAAGAAGACAAGGGAAAAGGTAATTGTTATGTATATAAAATAATAAACAATACACTACTTCCTGTTAAAAATTCAATACCACGAAGAAAGGATTTACAAACGTCAAATTTCCATTAAAGGAAGATGTTGTTATGTATGCAAATGTTTAGCATTAAAGTACGAAACCAAAATCCTTCGAGAAACCAGTTTATCATTTTGTGATATTGCTACAAAATTTGGTTGAAATAGAATGACTTCCATGTTAATATGGAATGGGTTTTTTCAAAAGGGTCATTTACTAAATTCCGTGCTTGATCTCAACGACACCCAAAAATATTTAGCATTAAAGTACGAAACCAAAATCCTTCGACAAACCAGTTTATCATTTTGTGATATTGCTACAAAATTTGGTTGAAATAGAATGACTTCCATGTTAATATGGAATGGGTTTTTTCAAAAGGGTCATTTACTAAATTCCGTGCTTGATCTCAACGACACCCAAAAATATTTAGCATTAAAGTACGAAACCAAAATCCTTCGACAAACCAGTTTATCATTTTGTGATATTGCTACAAAATTTGGTTGAAATAGAATGACTTCCATGTTAATATGGAATGGGTTTTTTCAAAAGGGTCATTTACTAAATGCCGTGCTTGATCTCAACGACACCCAAAAATTTACACCCGAAAGGACATACATGAGGGCTAGATTTAAGAGTGACGCTAGTAAGGGTATATTTATTGAAGTCAAACTTAAGAAAAGAGTGGGGTCCTGTCTTCCTTTCGGGCCAGTTATAGTTTTGAGGTATATGTCTGTACCTTATGTTCGAATTCATGGGCTTAAATGAGCTTACTGAAAAATAACACAAGACCGGCCTTCGTGTAACGAATTACGACGACATGGAGAATGTTCAACTGTTACTCTGCTCAGAACATTCTCCAAATCATTTGCCCATTGAAAACAAATGGTCTAGAGTTCCTGACAGACTGGGCCGTCATCGCTGTTCAGCATCTACAATTAGGGAAGTACGTAAAATATTTGAACCATAATTGAATTGCTCCCCTCATTTCTCATTTTACCCCAGTTAGACTTGATTTCTAACCTCGTTAGTGCAGTTTTATTTGCCAAAGATGGCTGCAGAGGGTACTAATTTTGGAGTTCGGACTGTATACCCCCAAACTACATACATATATAATCTCCTTTCTTACCTACTGTACTGCATGCGGAAATTATTTTAAGGTGTAATCTTTGCATTTCTTCTTAAGGCTGCAATTTTATTGGCAAGCATTTATATATGTATAATAAGCTATATTTATAAAAACAAGATAAATATTTCAATATTCCTAAATTAAGACAAACATTTGAGTTTGATGTTGAATGTCAATAAAATATATAGAAATAGTATTAAAGATTTTTATAATGGATTTATTACTTCTAACCAAGCAAATGTGCTTACAGTAAAATATCTCACTAAAATTTCTAAAAATGAAAAAATTAATGAAAATTATTGGTTTTTTGAAATTTTAATCTCCCTAAATGGTAAAATAGCGTTTTTGAAACCACTTATAGCTTAATGAACATGAAAAAATAATATTTAATATTTATTAAGTAGAAGCATAATTTATGTACTTCCAGTTATTTAAAGTTTTGTGGCAGCTATCATTCAACAACAAAAATGATTCTATCGTATTATTCATCGGAGAGTTTTAAAACAAATTTTTAAACAGGTTAATTTTTAACATTTTAAAATTTTCAGTTTTACTTGTTTAAAAGTAATAGATTTTTTAATCAATATTTAAGCCTTTTAAAACGAGATCTGAAGACATCAGCATTGATCTCATTGTTATCAGTACACTCGCTTAGTTTAAATGAAACGAAACCTGTTTGTGTTTGGCAAATAGTCTTAGAAGTAATTTATGTTGTATACTTCCTCCTTTGGGCAATTTATTCTTTGTGAAAAAACAGATAATCTTGATTGTATTGTACGGGAATATCTCTAATGAAATGGTGAGCTCGATTTTCACGCATGTCTTCTAGCCTACTAAAAATCAATTTCAGAAATGATACAAAAAAATTTTGTTGTATATGGAAAGTATTAAGTGAATTTTTCTTTACATTTTCTTTTAAATAAAGCTTTCTCACATTAAAAGAATTTTTTTTTTGGATTTTTCTATAACTTAAAGTAAATTTTATAATGCGAAGATAAAGATTTAATTGCATAAAAGTAAGAAGGAATGAGAGTGATTTAATAAACTTGTTTTAACTGCATAACTTTGCATGAAACGAAATCTTTCTTATTTAAATCGTAATTATGTGAGATGTTCAAGCATAAAATAAAGAACATTGAAGTACAATTTT